>JAPYZA010008408.1:0-28673 GCA_030522685.1 Eupelmus azureus | reverse complement strand
TATCCGACGCAAATGGAAACCGCCTCGCGAAATCCACCACATACCTATAACGCAGCCCATAAAACTTTACAGTAGTAAGAGGCGCGCTTCGATTGGACGAGAAAAAAATCAATTCTTCTCTTCGAGCGATTTTTTTTTTGTCTTACGCTCGTAATGATAAGGATATAGAGTTAGAGTTATATATTGACGGGTCGAGGAAAGCGGCGTGTTGTTTTCAACTGCGAGGCGCGTTACTTACACTTGTACACGTATATACTTACGGCTGTTTACCTTTTCTCGAGGCTCTTTCTGCTCCGTTGAGCATTAGTTCTATAGTATCGTGATTCGATGATTTTATTATGAGGATGGTGGATTTATTTATATTTATTATTATAAAGTGCAATTTAGATAAAGTTACAGTCGTCTTTGCACATTAATTATTATGTATATAAACAATGTTTATGTTTACATACTATCATTAAACGTGCAAACGTTTACTTAAAAAATTTCATTTTCCATTTTCTCCACTCTTTGTTAAATCAATTAGAGCAGAAGCTCTAAAGGCATTTAATACACTAATAAAGCGAGCCACTTAGAGCCATTATACATTCGCTTTAAAGTCATATGAACCATCGAAGGCAAAACTCATTAACATAAGAGAAATGAATTTAACATAAAGCCTAATGCACATATGCACTTATACTCCTTTCCCTAAGACAATAACACTGAAAAACCTTTCACAAAACCAAGCGCACAACATTAAACAATCCCAACCAGCGAAAAATAATCAGCTAAACAATTCCATCGAAAAAATCAATGGAGGTATATACGTACAGCATACAGTATAGCTAAAGTTCAAAAGGGTCGCAGGCCCACGTGGCAACCCCATATACCCAGCGCGGCCCCGCTTCTTGGCACGCATGCGTTGCACGCTTTGATCGCGTGCTCGGCACGTGCTGCTGCTATGCTGCATGTATATATACGTACACGCATGCCTCGAGGGGGAACTTTTCGCGCGGCGCTCTTTTTCTTCTTCTTCTTCTTCGCTCTGCCACTTCCCCGGCTTCGCGCGATATAGTTTTGCATGTGGTGCGGGTTTGTTGGAGTTTGTGGAGTCTGAGTAGGATGGAGGAAGGGAATTGATATAGGGATTGTGGATGATTGTTGATGAGTTTGGGGATTGTTTAGAGTTTTTTGTTTGGTAGTAGTATTGTGTATTGATTAGATAAAAAATCTAGGTGGTAAAGAAGGATTCTGTTGTAGTTAATAAGTTTCTCCTTATGCTTCCACTCATTAAATAAGTGGAAGAATTGCACACCGAATAAGTGATTTTTCAGCTATTCTAGGTGAATTTCACATTTTCATATTTAGATAGCACAGCGTATTTATGAGTATTATTTTGTCACACATTAATCAATTGCGGTTTTAAATACATTTTTTATAACGTAAATAACCTCAAGTATAAATACCCTGAAATCTTGAAAATTCACTTTTAAAACTTTTATCATTACTTGATTATACCTGAAGATACGATCCGGCTTTCGGCTGATCGCATGCCATCAAAACAATCTGACTGCTCGGTGAATCATTTTAATGTACATTATATATCAATGAATATCTCGAGTTTAAAAACAAGCATTAGAATACTGATAATTAGCAATCGCGAGCTTTTTATCGCGCGAATAAACACTGACATTAATCTTAAAATTTATCGATTCCATGTTTTGAAAAATAAATTTCATAACACGAGGAAACATAGATGGGATTCCTTTAATGCTCGAGCGTATTGCGAAATTTCCCTGTATTTTTGTGTATTCTATCTACGCACCGCTATCAAATCTAATCACTTAAATTAAAAATCCTGAACAACCATAAAATAACTCACCGAATAAATACAGATAAATCAAATCAGAAAACTAAGCCAAATAAAAAGTTTCCCCGAATCAACTAAACCCTTCCTACTAACCACCAACCTTTCATACCATCCTCCCAACAAACCAAAAAAAAAGAGCTTCAGCCATCCGCATAACCCAACCGCGTTTTTCTCGGCACGCATACATCGCGTTATCAAACGCAGCCGCTCCGAACTTATTCAATGTCACCGCGCGCGCTGCGAATCATCCGGCGCGCGTGCCGCCTGACACACATACACAACGCGGCATGTCGAAAACACAGCGCTGCATCGACGCGCGATTTTCGATTTCGAATGCATAGCCGAGCGATCGCGGCTCTTGACGAGCGCATGCATTTTTCATCGGAGAAGAAGAAGTCGAGGTGCGCGGATGTTTTGTTTTGATTCCCGGTGTGTCTCTGTGACGCGGTGCGGCTGCATGCGATGACTGTTTAACGAAGGCGGACAAAAGCGATTCAAGAGCGTCATTGTGTTTGAGGTCTTTTTGAATGATGTGGATTGCCGGTATTGTTGTAGGAGGATTGTAGAAGTTGGTGGTAAAATTTTAAGTGGGGTTGTTTGTAGAAAGAGTATATTGGTACGCTTTTCGTGTTTTTGAGTAATTGATGTTTTGATGTCTAGAAAAGCGCTGTGGATCAGAGAAAACCGGTTGAAATCCAACACTTATCTATACTATTTCGATACTAAATAATAGTAAGATATGCTGTTTACTCTTGCTCCAAACTAGTAACAACTAATAATAAACTAGTAATACAAATTGTTCTACATAATTAAGAACTCGATAAAGAGTAAACTCATTTTCTTTTAAGGTTTTTATAATTTATTAATTTCAAATAATCAATAACGAAAATTACAGAATTACAAAAATTATAAAAAATATTAGTAATTTCTGAAAGCATACTTTATTTCAATCATTTTATTATTTGATTCTTACGTATGTCAAATCATATCTGTGACTTACCGAATATAACTAAATAAATCTATTTTTCCCGATAATCAGTATAATTAACTATTTCATATTGAAACGTATCGCCAAAGTAGGAGAAAACTAATTAAGTATAAATAAATAAAAGCAATTAAATCTGTATTCATTTAAATTCATTTACATTGGACGTATCCTAAAAGTTAAAAAAAATGAACTTATTTTCCTTATATGGAAATATAGCCACAGATATAATGTTAAAAATTAGTCGATTAGATCAATTTCTTTAATACTCATTATACGTTTTATTTTTACTTCATTTGGCAATACTTATTGACCATTAAAACTCTCAACAATATCAATTCGAAGCGGCTTTTAAAACTGCAGTCATCTCTACAATTCCGCATTTTTCTTGACGTTACAGCACATCTGGCACGGTGTCCAAGGCTATGCTGGAAGATTCGCCGAATGCAGCTCTGGACAAGACGCTTTTGAATAAGTATTACGACCTGCCCCAGCCAGAGAACAAAATCCAAGCCAAGTACATTTGGATCGATGGAACTGGAGAGGGCCTCAGAAGCAAGACCAGGACTCTCGACTTCGTCCCGAAGAAGCCCACAGGTAATTAATGATATCTGCATAATCATTAATAGAAAAGTAGATATAAGTGTTTCTTGCTATTTAAAAACGATTCAAAGTCTGGATAGTTTGGAAACTTGTAACGACTTCAATTGAATTTTAATAAGATTCAGTTTGGAAACTATTTTTCAAAAATCGAATACCCTTCATCTTTCTAAAACTAACTCTAAACAAACGTCCATCTGATCACCAGAACTGCCTAAATGGCAATACGACGGCAGCTCCACCTACCAGGCGGAGGGCGGCAACAGCGACATCTACCTGGTGCCCCAGGCCATCTACAAGGACCCCTTCCGTCGCAACAACAACATCCTGGTCCTCTGCGACACCTACCTGCAGGACATGACTCCAACCAAGTCGAACAAGCGGGCCGCAGCTATCCAAGCCATCGAGAAGGTCAAGAGCGAGGAGCCCTGGTTTGGCATTGAACAGGAATACACCTTCATGGATTTCGATGGCAGGCCACTTGGCTGGCCCAAGAACGGCTTCCCCGGACCCCAGGGACCCTACTACTGCGGTGTCGGCGCCGACAAGGTCATCGGACGCGAGATCGTCGAGGCTCATTACCGGGCCTGCCTGTACGCAGGTGTTAACATTTCTGGAACCAATGCCGAGGTTATGCCTTCCCAGTGGGAGTACCAGGTGAGATTTATTTTTGTTCGCTTTCTTCGTTATAGTGCAATGATGCTGCAATGATAAATAATTTCATGGATCTGGAATATTATTCTGAAATGAAGTATTAAAACTTTAAAAATATTATAGGCTTTCATTGAAAATTGTTATTTAAAAGATGAAACTTATAAGTTTGATAAAACTAGGTACCAAAATCCCGATATGTCTTGTATATACTGATAATGATTCCAGTTTATTCGAGTTCTTAAAATAAATTCTATGTATTAACTTATCCAGTATGCTCTGGACTTCTTAACTAGAGGTCATATAGATATAAATGTACAGAAACGACATGACTAGTAATAACTGATAACAAAAGCTCAAGAGAAGCTACTAATACGGCAATATCATGAAACCTATCCAATACTTCCCATTCGACAAACACCTTCAAAGCCCCAAACTAAAAGCATAAATCTTGTTGACCCTCAACCAAAACTCTCAAAAACCCCCAATACTCAAAAACCCACTGAACCCTCAATTCTCCAATTCCAGGTGGGACCCAGCCTAGGCATCGCCGCCAGCGACGAGCTCTGGATCTCCCGCTTCATCCTCCACCGCGTCGCCGAGGAGTTCGGCGTGATCGTCACCCTCGACCCCAAGCCCATGGAGGGCCACTGGAACGGCGCCGGCGCCCACTGCAACTTCTCCACCAAGACGATGCGCGCTGAAAACGGCATCGAGGAGATCAAGAAGGCCATCGAGAAGCTGAGCAAGAGGCACGAGAAGCACATCCGCGCCTACGATCCGCGCGAGGGCAAGGACAACGAGCGTCGTCTCACCGGCAAATGCGAGACCAGCAGCATCCATGACTTTAGCTCTGGTGTGGCCAATCGTAACGTCAGCATCCGCATACCTCGCGGTGTGGCCGAGGCTAATAAGGGATACCTGGAGGACCGAAGACCCAGCAGCAACTGTGATCCCTACTCCGTCTGCGACGCTTTGGTGCGCACCTGTGTTCTTAATGAGTAAGGATGGAGGTGGTTTTTGGTGATCGCGGCTGGCTGGAGATTCACGGGATCTACTTAAAGAGGCGGGAAGATCGGCGCTAATCTATGGCCTGGCACTTGTAGGAATGAGATTAATCAGAGGATGAGTCCGTTTGGATGAAGTTGGGTGGTTCGAAAAGATAATAAGGAAGCGGATAGAGTTTAAACATGATTCGTTGTAAGCCTCGTCCACACTGATGAAGATCAGAAGATGGACGCTCTTATGTATAGAATATAATCGTTATAAATGTATGATAGGTCCAGTCGATGTGGATAGTTTGAGTAACGCCGGTATATATAATTATAGTTTTCGTTTTTAAGAACCATAATTGAAAATGCGGCAACGATGCGTGATCAATGCAATTTTACATTCCTTGCTTTTGAACCTTTGGCAGAGTCCAGAGGAGAAAAGTTCGTGAATCAAATTTTTTTTTTTCGAAGATCTTACTTTGCGAATCATTGCAGAAACTTTTTAAGAGTTTTTAAGAGTTTTTCCTTTCAAGAGTTTGTAAATGATAATACATACTATGATAAGCATTTTATTAAGTTTATATTTTATGAAAGTTATGAATTCTTTTTCTTTATCATATGTTTTAAAAATAATTTTAACTGTAAAATGGGTAAAGTACAAAAAAATTTTTAACTGAAAGAAAATATAAATCTAAAGATATACACTGGAAAATGATGTTGCCGATGCATCAATCTTTATCACCGCATTATCGTTTAGATTTTTAAGTTTTTGCCCTTCTTCCAATGTGAAGATGAGCCTCAGCATTTTAGCATTAGATGCTATAAGATTTTATTGATACTTATTCTTATAATAAAGTCGATATAGGAGTTAAATGAAATGTAATAGATAAATATCAGCGTAGACACTGTAACTTGTATATTTTTAATACTTGTAAAATAAAGATTAATATTTTCTATATGAGCAATGAGATGTGCAGAGTTTTGTTACACGCCAATCGCCAACAATGAAAATTGTCAATGTAAATGTCTAATTGTAGTTATAATACACTTTTATTGTTAAACGTAGAAAGTGTTTGCTTCGTCGAAAAGATAAGAAAACTATTTTTACAAGGATTTTCAAAAATTTTCCATACAGAGCAGTTTGCACTTGTTAAGTTGCAAAATAAATTATAATGTGAAAAATAAATATTGTGCGTTTTAATTTGTTTTCATGTAATTATTCAAAAGTTAGTATTAATTTATTTTGTTTTAAACCATGAAATACATTCTATTTTTTTTAAATTATTTTTATTGTGAAAATTCTCGGTCAAATTATTTACTAATATTTGTGCTTTACATTTGAACTTAAAAAAATCTTATAGTAAACTTTGAATATATTTCAAATATTTAATAAAAATTTGATTAAACATATTTAAGAAAACGGATCTTTTTTGACGCAAGGGAAGTTACTTTTTTTTTAAAAAGAATGTTTTAACTTGAAGGTATTTTGTAATTGTTTTACGATAGAAATGAATAATTCTCGTCATATTTTATTTTCTATAAAATATGTAATTTTCAGTTTCTTTTATCGTCTCACGTAGTTTATTAAAAAAATCTACCTTTTACTATAATGTAAGATTCCACTTGTAACAGAAATAATTAACCATAGTTTACAGTAACTATATTTAACAGTTTTTCATTGCTTAAAATATTAAATTCTTAAATATTTTTACTATAGTGCATACACGTGCATTTCATGAAATTTAACAAAGTTACCATAGTAGCCCAGATTGTCCAAAATGTCGACAAACATTTGCGAATTTTGAATTCGTGAAAAATTCAGTTTTATACATATTTTCAAAATTTCTTGCATTTACCACATTTTTGCTAAAAATTGAGAAAGTTGTCATCATTTTTGTGTCACATTAGGTAAGTTCAATTCTATTATCTATTATCTCTATTTTCTATCGTAAGACGTTTGAGTTGCATATTTTCGTTTTCTCTTAAAATGTGTAATGACCATAAATGATTAAAAAAAAAAAAACCATAGGATAGTTTATCGGTAAATCAAAAAGGTTAATTTAAAAATTTTTCAGCAAAACATACTTGCACTAGTTGTTATTAAAGTAGATACATTTTAGATCTGGTCAGACAATGCCGTGATAAACTCAGCCTGTACCTACTTATACATTTAAAAAATAAGGGTAGGAACAAAATCCGCGTTTAAATACACCTGCAAGTATACTTATGCACATTCACACGTGACAGGTTAGGTAATTTCATACATATATGAAACAACGGTTGCTATATATGCAGGCGCTCAGATGAACTATGAACTAACCTAAAAAATGGTTTGGAGGAAGTTTATCGTATAAAAATTTTGTTGTTGAAATAATTACATAAAAATGAATTTGTCAACGCTTAAGTTATCCTTTCAATTAATAAAATGTTCCAATACGAGGCAATTAATGAATATTTCAAAAAATCACTTATTACGGCCATCCAACAATGCTCAAACAATGTGCGTTACACGGACTGTGTTGACAAGACCAAAAGAGTTAGACGAATTGAGAAAACAAAGTAAAACACGGCAAGAAAATCAAGATGAATATAAAGAACGCGAAGAATCAGAAGGAATTAGTGCTTATGGTTATTGTTTACTTGTATGAAATATTTTTACATTTAAAAAAATGAATTTGGATTTATTAATTTTTTATCAATATATTTTTATCTTATTTTAACATTATTTAAGACCATACCAGTGATCACTTTTGGACTTGGTGCATGGCAAGTTTGGAGGCGAAACTGGAAGATAGCGTTAATTCAAGATCTTCAGGAAAGGTTAAAAAGAGAACCCATTGAATTGCCAGAAAAGTAAGATTTCTTTCATTATGTTTTTGCATCTTGGAATATTATTTTTATGATTTATGTATTGTAATTTTGTTATTTCTATCAATAATATTTATTTTTCATAGTCTGGATGATTTAGCCAACTTGGAATACTGTCCCATCAGAGTAACAGGTGAATTCTTGTACGATAAAGAGTTTGCTGTTGGACCAAGAAGTTTAATTGTCGATGGTCATGGTGCCAATGAAGGAAAAGGAAATTTAATATCAAGTTCATCCGCGAATAGAGGATATAATATTATAACTCCATTTAAAGTAGAAAACAGAGAGTTAGTATTTTATTAACAAATATAATCAAAATATTTAGAAAACTAATTGATGATTAAATTTGTTTTTCAGTTGTACAATTCTTGTAAATAGAGGATGGTTACCACATAAATTTAAGCATGAAGAAGAAAGAAAAAACTCTAGAATTGAAGGGACTGTTGAAATAACTGGAATAAACAGACTCAATGAAACGCGACCACAGTTTGTATTTAAAAATGATCCTGAAAAACAGATTTGGCATTACAGGTAATGTTTTCTCAAATAAATACACATAACTTTTTATTCATTAAGATGACTAAAGTATTTATAAAATTAACTTATATATTTGACAGGGATGTTTATGAGATGGCAGATTATGCTAACACAGATCCAATTTTCTTAGATATGCTTGAATCATATCCTGGTCCAGAAATGCCAATCGCAAGTCAAACTAGAGTAAATATAAGAAATGAACATTTGAGTTATATTATTACATGGTTTGGTTTATCAGGTTTCACAGGATATTATTGTTTCCGCATGTTTATACAAAAGAGACCCATTTTTTAAGTATTAGAGTCAATGTTATAATGTAAAATAATTTGTACTATACTTTTATGTAAAAGTTATTTATTTAATAACTTTTTAATATTTTGAAATAACTTTACATATGTAATGTACATAAATAAAATTAAATGCTTTTCTCATAATAAATTTAACTTAATTTATACTTACAGATTAGAATATAATATAATAATTATAAAACTGTACAATGTGTATATAAATAAAACAAACATATTTAGGTTACATTATTGAAATTGAAAAATTATATTGGTTATCACGATGTTAAATATTTCCTTCCGTAAAATTGAGCCTTCTTTTCAAAACCAACAGATTTAATAGGAGTATTTAGTTTATAAAATGGATTCATTGAATACTGTAATTATAAAGATGTTGTAATCGTTTTGTAATAAAAATAATTATGTTGTTACTTTAAAATGGCTTACCTTGATATAAGTTTCATACATTTCATTAAAGAAATTTTTTATTCCATCATCATTCTTGACATCATGAACCATTATAAAACGTATATGAGTTGCAGTAACAAAAGCACTGACAAACCACTGATTAAATTTGTCAACGACTTTGAGATGCATATTAGTAGTTTTCCATACATGTTCGTCGACCAAGTCAAGTGCAGCATGTGCTATGAATTGGCTTAAATGTGAATGATCCTCCTTCTGTAAATTTTATGATTCAAAAGTATTTTAAAATATTCATATGTAATTGAATCAAGTGTTTAGAATTTTATTTTTCGAGTCAATTATTCAAATACAGTGAAAAAACATAGGTACCTTTGCATCTTTATTGGAATTGCTGAATTCAATTTCGAACAATGGATTGTCAGCGTGGCCGACAATAGCAAAATAATAGCTCGACGTCATGTTTCTATTTTCATGTAAAATCTTTCACTAAAACAAATCCTAAGACCGCGATCCAGCTGAGCAACTGTCAACTACATACGTCATACCCAAACATAACCTCTCATCAACAATAAAACCACTAGCACGCCTACCGCCCAAAATCTCAATCACACGCATGCCAGCAGACGACCAAACGGCTTTTAAACATGGCGGATTTTCGCGCGCCACCTGTGCGAGCCTCGGCACCAGCGATCGATAAAAAAGGATCAAAACAAAACATTCCCACTTGCCTGTACACTATACACTATCATATACACGTATAGCCGGCATCTTGGCAGCAGCGGGCGCACTTGGTTACACGCCCGGCGCTCGCGCACGCACATACACAATACCTCGGCAAAGTGCGAATTTTCGTCTCAGTCGTCAGCGCAGGGCCACGGCGCTTCTCAAGGTCTAAGCTTTCGCGTGGCGCGCGCGCGACCCCCCGGCGACCTTCGTTCTTTAAGCCAGCGGCTCTCTCGCCAGACTTTTGCCAGAGGACGGCGACGCCAACGTCTCTCGCCCAGTCCTCCGATAATTGCACGTCCGCCTAATTCCTCGCCGAGATTAAAGCAGCAAGGAGCGTTTGTATACGCGGCCGGAGATACTGAGAGGATGCTGCAAGTCGACGACAGGAAGGTAAGACGACTGGAGAGCGCGCGACGTTTGGGTTTATCTTATCGTGGAGTCGGTTCGGCGCGGGAGGGAGATAAGGTTTTTTTAGGACGGGTTGATGGGCTGGTTGGGTTTCTGAGCGATTTGGCGTGTTTTGCGTTGTTTGGGTTTGGGTGATTGATGCGCGTCGTTTTGGAGCGTGTTCGACTTTCGTCGGTTTCGAATTGTTTGCGATGTGGTTTTAAGGTTATGGGGTGACGCCGTTTCGAATACGATTGATAGTGGTATAGTTGTGTGTCGAAAGCGGATGTGTCAGAGAAGTATAGCTTTTTTAGATTAAATTTGCGATATTTTTGCTGTTGGTTTTAGAAATTGGTTTTGAAAATATATTCATTCAAAAATATGTAATTGAATTGATGATGTTTGAATTATTGATTTACGTTTCGAGAGGTAATTTTGTTTACAATCGTTCAAAGGAAGTAGTGTTTAGGTCTGCCTGTCAAGTAATTCTAATTTGGCATTCTCTGTAAATGAGCCAATAGATTTAACAAGGAAATAAATTCAGATAAATTTAGAACTTATTTAATTATAATTACATAAAATGGTATTTGAATTTATATTATTTTTTAATTTTGTGAAAATATAGATTTGCTGAATGCTAAAGTGTCTAGATCTAATTATTATTATTATTATTATTAATAATAATAAATAATTAATTTTGAAATTAATTATTTTTATTGTTAAAATTTGAAATTAAATAAATTTGAAATTTTTGATTGTTTGTAAGAAATAAGGAAATACTTTTGTATTTATATATATATATATATACATATATATGTATGCTACTTGTTTTGTATTTACCAGTGTTTACGAGTTTCTTTAAAGATATATTATTAGAGTTATTATTATTACCTTTATTAATACGTGCATTAAACCTTCTCAGTGGATCTAGCTAATATTTGAAGAAATTAACTTTAATTATCATTTTGTACACTTGCATAATTATTTTTGATTTTGACATTTTTTTATGATTTTGTAATAGTTAAATAAAAGTTTACTGGCTTACGCTCTAAAATTAAAAAAAAATTCTGAAAACGTTTAAACGCTTTATAACGTGCATTTTTTTAAAATAATTGTTTTTATAAATTTGTTATAAAAATAAAGCAGTAGACACTGAATTCTGTTAAAAAATTTCTGTCATCTTTTTGATACTTTTTCCGATATCATGTTTATTCGAAAATCAAATCTTTCCTCTCGTTTCAACCGCATGTCTATAAACTCAAATACGCGTCTAACCGGACCCGACTGTTTTCTACTTCGTTAAAGAATATATAAATATATTATTATCGCTGTAGGCTATTTATAGATCGGGTCATATACCTTACCGAATAGCAGTATATTATAACATAAACCGAGCACGTATCTCAAAAATAAATAACGTTTCTACTATACATGCCCAACTGCATCATCCACCGCCAATCCACTACTTATTCCTACTTTCCAGCGTAAAAACGGATCTAATTAATAAGCTCATTTCATAATGCGCGCGTTAATCCTCATAATGCGCTTTTGATAACGCGCTGTCACATCTGCGCGCTAAAAAGTCATCTTGATCCCTGCCACTTCCACAACGGAAAAGACCAACAATAATTCAAGATAAAATCATCGTCAAAGCAGCTCTCGTTCGCAATCAAAAATTTTCCTCGAGCATCGACGCTCGCAAAGCAGCCGATCTCAGCGCACCGGCAAACTTGAAAGGCAATAAAGATACCCAAGAAAGCGCGAAAATAGTTTCACACGATTTTTTCACGAATCACGTGCACGCGCGTCTATTTTTGCCCCAGCCCCCGTGTTGCCTTCGTGAACGGGGCTATTTTTGTCGCCCGAGCTTTATAAGCTTCTTTCGGCACTGCGATAGGCCTGCGGGGCCCTCGAGGCTCCTGCTACTATAATCACGTAAACGCCACGCGGCCGCGGTGACTGACCGTTTCGCGCTCAAAGACCGAAAGTCGCCGACAAGAGTAGCCATTCATGAGGAGCGGGAGATGATGCAAGAGTAGAGCGAAGCGAGGCCTTGAAGACAGATAATGCTGGCTTTTTTTTGGAAGGTGGAGATGGTGGTGGAGATGTTTTTCCTGGGAAAAAAATAGCGAGAGCGATAACGGTTAGCGGGATTGTCTGGGTGGTGGTGGCGTCGATAACGGGATTTGAGTTTGACTTTTCGGAGGAGACAGGTGGGGATGAGAGTCAAAATTGTGTCTTGTCGGGTTGCTGAATATAAATTATCATAAGATGCGATTTAAAAATAGAATTGGGATGTAAATCGTGGTGAGACTTGAGATTGCGCGGGTTTTGATTGGCAAATTTGCTTTGCCTTTTTAAAGCAATTATTTTGTTGAATCACTGTATTTGCTGCCGGTTCGGTAATAGGCACGGTAATGCTGATAAGGTTATTATGTGTTAGAATATTAAATTTAATTTGCATCAATGTCAAATTACTAACCTGGTAAATAAATTTGTTTACTTTCTATCAACATAAAACGAGTATGTCACTGTGCCAATCGTAAAATGTATATGATAATCAAAAAAAAATTTTTTTTAAACAAGTACATAATATTAAGGCGTTAATAAGTATTAATTTGAATAAAAATAAAATGTTTATAATTCAATATTATTTTTTCAAGAATTGAAAGTATTGTGATGACTTTTATGAGAAATATTATTTTTGATAATCATCATTGACATAATATTTGCTTATTTCACAATAACGGTATAGTCTTATATATTTTTATTTTATATAAATATGTCGTCTACATAAAAAAGTCTGTGGTAAGATTTCTAATTTATAAGAAAACACTTAGAATCATTTCAAACCACCTAAAAATATTTTAAAAACGATTATTTTGTCAATTTGACATGTTATTATTGATAAAAATAAAAATGCGTATCACAAGTTAAATTTTCTAAAAATTAACAAAATTGACTGTTATAATTCGATTTTGCTCAATAACTATTCATCTTTACAATAAAATTGATTTTGTTATGATTTTTAAGTAATTCCAAATGATGCTAACAGCTTTGATACAGACTTATAAGTTATATATATAACAGAAAGAGACATGACTAAGGCGCCGGTATAATTGAAAAATTTCAAGTCTGTCTTGTAGGTCATATACGAGGAGATCAAGATTATATTACACCAGTGTATCCGCAACCAACTATTTGTAGTTGTATTGCAATCGGAACAAAAAGGCTAATTATACATAAATAACCAGCCTTGTAAGTAATAGCTTCTTTATTGGATAATTATATAATTATATTTATCTATTTTGAAACAAGTTAAAAACATTTTTTATTGTTTTTAAACTGAAAATGCTTTAAATTGTATTAGGTAGATTTTTATAATAGTAAAGTATAAACAAATTATTTTAATTATTATAAAATATTAATATTATCAATTTTTTCGATTCTTTAGCTAAATTTTTACATTCTAAATTCTTTGGAACTCATAGTACCTGCCAAAATCAACAGAATGACTTCTGTGAGTTATGTAATTGAATATAACTTTTTCTTAATGTATTTTTAAAATAGTGACTTCACAAGATGCACCACTTATTATTTATTTATACTTTTTTTAAATTACTTTGTAGACGTTTGGTAACGTACATTTGGTATCTTAAAATTAGATAGTCTCAGAAAATATTAACATGTAGAATTTTTATTTTTAGTATAAAAAGTAAATTTATTAAAATTTCCATAGAATTGTTTCATCTTATCCTGTAGTATGTATCTAAAAGTTGCGCCTTAAGATTTAGCATTTTAAAAAAATTCTATATATTCTGTGATTCAAAATTGTATATAAATTTACAAACTGTAGATAAAAACAGTTAGAAGGCTAGCGAGTAAATTTTTTTACTAAATAAAATTAGTGAACTAAAGTTTATGGAATCAAAAATATATATAGATCTTAACTTCTCATTTCTGTAACATTTATAAAAAGTTCTTGTAAGTTGGAGTTATACCACAAGTGCAATTAAGGAATATTATATATATAAATACTGTTTTGTTAAAAAAATAATATATTTAATTAGATTTAGCTAATTTATCTACTTATAGTTTATTAACATACATTTTTAATTTTAAAGTATTTTATGGCGTTTAAAAGTTAAAATCTTTTAATAATCGAAATTAATCTTTATTCTTTTTTTTATCTGTATAAACGTAAACGTTTTAGTAACGTTTACTTGCAAAATCTTTATATATCATTACTTTTCTATATATTTTACATATAAAAGTATTGAACACAGATAATAATGTTTTGCCAATAGAAAAATGTACCATTACAAATTAGTGTTAAAAAATTCAGAATTATACACTATGAAAATTAATCATAGGAAAAAATAAAGCCTTCCAAAATAAATAAAAATGTCTATATACATTCACATAATTCCATTGACAACACATTTAATACTTTAATTCATCAACAGATAACATAACGATGAACCAGTTACAAAGCAATTATTAACAAAGCGTTAACCTATACTCAAATAGACCTTCAACGCACTGATAACAACCATTGAATCGAATCGTCGAACATTTCATCTCCTATAAAACAGATAGAATCCATAACATCTATAGAGGATTTAAAAAGGCGCATTATATGGCGATCAGACGGGTTCGAGCTTGTGGGCGCGATAATATAGACGCGCATCCGCGCGCACGCGACAGTCCGATCGCTCTGGATCGTCGCGTGGCGTGATAAAGAAGTTGGGCGGAAAGGCGGGGCTTCACGATTACCGCTCATGCAAAGCAAGTGCTTTAAGTCTGCTCTCTCTCTCTCTTAAGCGTTTTTAATTTTTGTCTTTTTCTCAAATTTTTATGATATTATAATGTTTTAATGTTAGTAAGTTTAATAAAATTCAAAAATTCAGGGATTTAAAATTTTGGAAACTAAAAAATGGTGTGGGTTATCAATGGCTTTTTTTTTTTAATGCATTGATGTTAAAATTTACTGAGTTCATATAGTTATGCAATAGGGCAATTTGCGTATGTTTAAAATGGAACAAAAATGTTGACTGCCATTTACTTTGTATCTCGTACTATACATTAAATTTTTGAATACGTTTGAAACATTTTAAGTAGCCTTTTAAAAGATGTTTTGTAGTCTAAATAGTACTCTTAATTACCATAAAAATGGTTACTTAAATAAAACTCATATTGTTTTATTATCTCATGTTTTTGAATATCCGTTAATAAAATTCTTGGCACTAAAATACAAATTTTTAATTTTAAATTGCAGTTGTAGTAGCTGTAATCTATCTTCATCATAATTAATCCCATAAAAAATCCCAATTATACATTTCCAGAACTCGCATGACTATACAAACCCATAATACCGCAGCAAAATAATTCTCACAAAATACTTAAACCCCAAACGAAAACAAACCCACACTTTCCAACCATCAACCTCCAAACACCACCCACCCAACAATCAAAACCTCACCAACAAACCTCACCACTCAAAAACCACCTCTCTCCTACCCTTCCTCAAAACCCCAACTCCCGTCCCCAAATCCACCTGCTTAACGCCCAGACCCAGTCGATCGCCTCTCCGCGTCTCCAGCGCGTAATCGCGCCTATATCCTCGTGGCGCGCGCGTGTGCGAGAATAGGCAGAGCCGACGAGCAGCCGGCGCAAAAGCCGCACGCCGGATCAGTCGCTCGCGGAGCGCGCGCCGATCTCGATTTTCTGCTCGCCTGCTGTGTATACTTACATACACGCTTTTATTACATCTCGCCGCGCTGCTGACGGAGACTCGACATGGAGTACCTGCTCAACAGTGTTTACGTGAGTGTGCGCTTGTGATTATTCATGGTTTGCCGGCTGTTTGTCGTCTTTTGCGCCGCGGTTATTGATTTTAGATCGATTATTGGATGGTATAGTTGATGTTTGGGTGGAGATCGAAGAGACAGCGGCGCGCGGTTATGTTCGATTGTTTTTGCTGCTGGCGGCTCGAGTGGCTCCGTGCACGCGATGGATGGACGTTTAAATAATTAACTGGATGAGAGAGTTGCGAGGTTTTATTTGAATTTGGTGGGACGGTCGTGAATTTTGTGGATTTCGTTGGATGGTTTATTGTTTGATTAGATAAAAAGGAGATAATGTATGATCCCGCTTGTCAATGTCGAATTTTGAATGTCATTAGTGAGTGGAGATTGGGTTTTGTGTAGAGGTCTTTGGTGGACAAAAAAATTATTCGGTTCCTCAATTAAATAATTCACAGATGTACGAGTGACTTTGAAAAATTTAATTTACAAGGTTTTCCGATCATCGTTTGGAAGGTTATTTCAGTATCTAATAGCCTATTCATATTAAACATTTGTTTTAGACTTTACAGTAGTAGACTTTAGTATTATCGCTTAAGCAGTGTGAATGGAGTGAAGCCAAAAGCTTGATTAATTCAATAAATTTCCAGTGACTGTGTAAATCATCCAATTGCCGGCATTGAGTTACAAGGAATTAAAGCGTTTATATAAAACTATCATTATAAATTCATTAAACTCAACAAAAATGAACAGTTCAATGTCATTTCCAGCATTTACCTCAACTCTAATCCGATTTTTTACAAATTGCTTGTACTGTATTTACCCATATTCTCTTGGTGTTTGAATTTATTACTAGTTTCCCAAAACTTGAATATATCGGATTGACTTTGGCAGACGTAAAAGGGAGACTGAGTTTCTGTTTGAATTTGGTATTGTTGTGCGTGAAGTTCGCGAGCGAGCCGGAAACGTCAAAACAAATTGCTAGGATCAAGTACTATCACGAGCTCGCAACTCTAATTGCATTATTTATCTCTTTCGCATAAATTGTATGGCTTTCCTTATCATTTATAACACTTGCAATTGATGGTTGAATTGAAATATGAAACCTAATTTTTTTGTTTATCTATTAAGATTGATATTTTAGCGGTACGTTAATCACTTGTTTATTGTTGCGTAGCTATAAGAAGAGTAACAATTTTATCCTGAAGTTTCTTGGTTAATTCGATGATTACCATGCGTCATCATGAGAAGCATTTTTCTACTAACTTGTTCACAATTATTTTTCATTTTTAAAGTACTCGTGTAGCAGGAAACTTTGTCCATTATTATTTTAATAGCAATCTTTTAATAGCCATGATTTAGAGAGATTTACAAGTGACCCTTACTGAAGGTAGATTTTACATTCACTTTTTACCATCGCTTGATTATTTATTTACTTGTATACTTAAAATAAATGGACTTCTATTGATCTTCTCGACAATGACAATGATACTTCTTTCTAAAACCTAAAATTCTGTTTCTATTCACTACATTTATTATTCAACTGACTTTTTATACTACGCATTAAATAAATGTTTACGAAAATTCTCTAAGCCTGATATTTAGAATCTACGCAGGCGCGTTATTTAAAAAAAATTCTTCAATTAATGCACGAATCCGATTCTATTTATACCGTCCGCGGCATTTACGGTACTATCTAATCATTTCTTCAAAGTGTCAGAAAAATGTACTTCGCTTTGAAATTGTAAAATGCTATCACACTTTATCATGCATCACGAGCGTGCTTATAATAATTCGAAATCTTCCACTCCGGCGGTCCCCGCGCCGCTCTGCTTAAACGAACTAGGAAAATCACAGCCGGCAGAGGAAAAGAGCTCTCTGATGCTGAGCTGTAACCGACATGGGAAAAGCGTGCGATAATTATGTGTATCGTCTCTGATTCGCCTATATCGGAGCTGATAAGGGATTGTGTAATTGTTATGCGCGGAGTAAATAAATTTTGTAGCGTAATCGTGACTGCGTTTGGTTGCGTTTGCACAGCGTCACGCGGAATCTTGGGATTTAGAGAGACGTACGAGTGACTCGGATGCTAGGTGGAGGAGATACTATTGTAAAAGTAAAGCGGCCTTGGTTCGAGTGTGTCATTTGATTCGAGGCTGTTTTTGTATTTTTAAGTAATTATTGCACGCTTGGTATATATAGGATTACTTGAAAAAACATATTTTGCTGTCCCTTTTTTTCTGATGGTATAATAAAGATTTTACTCTGATGGTGTAAGCTTGAAATAAAGTTTAACTTCAGTTGTTAAGTACTCGAAGCTGTACTCTGAAGTTTCATTTTCTGTTGCTAGGAAATTTTATGTATCCACATAGAATATGTGTTTATTATATTCTTACTTAGTACTTGTGGGCATTAATTTTGAAATGGAAATTTACGTGAGGTTGTATTGCAACATAAAAAGTATGACAAAGGATTATTATCATAAATTTTAATTGCGATAATTAATAAAAGTCAAGACTATTACTAATAATACTAATAAATTTTCCTTGTAGACTGCAGTTGTCACTTGTTATATTTTTTTTCACTTCTTGTTTGTGAATTATACAACGTGCGATAACCTCTGCACTATTTACTGGAAGAATTCTAAATTTATTGTAGCTTAATTATCTTCAACTTCCAATAAAACTTAATCCACAATTTTCTTCTTTTATTGAGTAGTTTATTTACCCAATATAAGCTTCTAATAATTTTTTACTTTCAAGTACAATAAAATTATTGATCATGATTAAGTTTTATTATTACTTACATAAAGATTTTAATTGTATTTATTTTTAGTAGTACACATGCAACAATGGAATGTCAATGTCAAAAATATTTTCCGAAGAATTTACTACCGTTATCAAGTAAGGCAGTAATCACCCGAGGGAGAAATCAATGGTTTTTCCATGTTGCATATAGTACTTTATTCTTGAATTAATTATAGCTTCTTGTATGAATAGAAAACTAAAGAAACTGAAAAGTTATTTTATTCTTTTAAAATTTCTGAATAATAAAATAACTGTAATCCTCAAAATTTCAGGGAAACATTGCTGCTTTATGCATGTATCTCTGGTCTACAAAGTGGTCATGACACATAGTTAAGTCGGAAATGAACGACGATATAATGCTTTAAAAAATACTTGAATTTCAATTTTTTACTCAAATTTATTAGCGACTATGCTAACTTACAATTAAATTTGCAAATTATAATTAGTATATCTTGGCACAAGTACGTAGAAATCAATTGTCGCAGGGCAATCACCGGAGGGAAGCGAGTGTGATAATCGCCTGAGTTGAGTATCAATTTTCGCAAGTGTATCGAAGAGGAGAGGATCTGATATTTATATACGGTGCAATATAAAATTGCAATCATTATAAAATTGCAATCATAATTTACAAAGATAATTCGACAGGATATTGTATCTACAGTTTCAAAAGTACGAATATTTGAAATGTAAATTTTTGACAGTGTCAAATTTTGACTCGTAGAAAATAATTACTTATCAGTACTAAAAAAGAAAAGTTTTCAAATGATTATTATAACGAATATCCAAATAATAAAAAACTATTTCTTCTAAAATATTGACAGTGTATAATTTCGAAACGTAGTAAAATTTAATATTGTTTTTAACAATTTTTGAAATCTTATATTTTCGAAGGATTAAACAGCAGTACTCCTTTTGAAAGTCGAATATTTACACTATTTAAAATTACATTTTTTGATATAATCGGTGTAATGGCAATTAAAAAATTTTCAAAATGCATAAAATGCCACTTTATGCACACTGAATCAAAAAGATATAATAAAATTAAGTGATTTTATCCTTAATTTTTTTTTACAATAACATGCAGATTTACATTAAATTTGTGATTTAGATATGAATTTGATAGTACCTATTGATTATTAAAGATTAAAACATAATTCTTCCTTTCTTATGGTTTGAAGTTTTTAGTGTATTTGTGCATCAAACTACGTATATCTTTGATCCATATTTTTAGCAGAATTAACAATTCTAAATAGACCTTTTATGCACTATTTCCTTATATTATCGCTAATAGTAACTAATTTAACTGTTTTTAAGAGTATATTGACTTTAGAAGTCAAGGCAATTACTTCATCTGACTTTATAAATCAAATACAAACTATTATGTCAAAAACAGCTGTGTTTACTTTAGTTAGTTGCTAATCAAAATACAGTATGATTAAATTTCTAATTTTAATTTACTATGAAGTTCGATAGCATTAAAATAGTATAGAAGTTGATTTAAATGTAGTTTCAGCTTTATTATTATTAAAATTCGAAAATTACTAAAAATCGACAGATATACTTCAACTTCTCTCGGCGCATCTATATTTCTTTAATTCAAAGCACATCCAAATAGCTGCAATCATTATTACCAACTTTAATAATCTACTCCCACTCCTCTACTTTCTCCTCAACCAAAACTCTTTACCACTTCCCTCTCCTTATCCACACCACCTTCCCTGCACCAATTCCGAACCACCCTCGAACCACTCAAACACCTCACTCCCACCCACCAAAAAAAAACTAACAACTCTCCCTCTTCCAAACAGTCGCGGGGCCACCAGCGCAGCCCCTCGGACACTCAGGCCTTCAAGGAGCGCACCAAGCGCGACGCGCTGATCGAGCTCGAGCGCGAGCTCAGCCACATCGCCTCCACGGCGCCCAGCGACGACAAGCAAGCCGTCGAGCAGCAGAACGAGGGCTTCAAGAGGCTCTTCGAGCGCTTCCTCGAGGAGGGCGGCCCGTCGCTCGAGTGGGACCAGATTCAAAAATTGCCGGAGGGCGCGGTGAGTTTTTCCTTTTTCGAGTTGGCGGGGATTGATTGGTCGTGGTTTATCGTTGGTTTTTGTAATGGATTGTAATTAGTATGTGGGTTACGTACTTTTTGATGATGATTGACTGTTTATATTGTTTGGTACCAAAGTTCACTGATTATGCTTTTGTCTCTAGATTAAAGACTACGACAGCCTGAAAGATCCTGTGAATGAAGAAATAAAACAGCTGCTGAGCAAGTTGGTCGTTGTAAAGTTAAATGGAGGCCTCGGGACGAGCATGGGTTGCCATGGTCCGAAATCCGTCATCACTGTTCGCAACGGTCTTACGTTTCTGGACTTAACTGTACAGCAAATAGAGGTATATTTTATGTTTTGTTACAGATAAACGTTAAAAATATTTGTTAACTTAATTAGTAGGCTAAATTGCTTTTAAAACAGTAGATTTCTTGTTTGTGAGAGAAAGTATTTTATTTTTAATTCTTTGTGGTTTGAATAATCTGTTCTTTTAATGTAAAATTTTTTAATATTTTCATAAATACAATGGCTTAATTTTAATTTGAATTTCAGCACTTGAATAAAACTTACGGCTCAAATGTGCCTCTAGTCTTAATGAATTCGTTCAACACCGACGATGACACACAAAAAATCATCAGAAAGTACAAAGGAATCGATATCGAGATTCATACGTTCAACCAAAGCTGCTATCCTCGCATCAACAAAGAATCACTTTTGCCTATTGCCAAGCACGGCAGAGTACACGACGATATTGAAGCGTAAGTATTTTTATTTAAAATTAAAAAATTTGAAGATAATGCTAAATATTCAAGTGTAAATGATAGCAAGTTTATAAAATGCAATACATGAACTTCTGTGTAGATGGTATCCTCCTGGACACGGTGATTTTTATGAAAGCTTTCGTAATTCAGGTTTATTGAAACTGTTTCTCAGTCAGGTAAATATCACTTCTTTATTTTTAAATTAATTTTTTTAAATAATTTAAAATATGTTTTATAATATATATTTTTTCAATTTTTTAGGGTCGTCAATACTGTTTCATTTCCAATATCGATAATTTGGGCGCCACTGTCGATTTAAGGATTTTGAGGCTACTGCTCGAACCAGAAAAACCTGCAAATGTCGAATTCCTCATGGAAGTGACTGATAAAACGAGAGCAGATGTTAAAGTATGGGAGATTTTTTAATTATTTCTGTTAAAAATATAAACAAATAAGTCATGGTTCATAAAATTAGAATAAAATAGACATAACATAGTCGTAATTTATCAGTGAAATTACATTTCTATTTTCAAAAACTTTTCTATTAGATTCGATTATCCAAATTTCTTTATATTTTGAAATCATGTTGCGTTTTTCAATAAAATTGTTTAATTTTAAGTAATTATTTCATAAAATTTCTAGGGTGGTACGCTGATCCAATACGAGAATAAGCTTCGATTGTTGGAAATAGCGCAAGTTCCAAAAGACCATGTTGAAGATTTCAAATCTGTAAAAACTTTCAAATATTTTAACACCAATAATTTGTGGATAAAACTAGATGGTAAGTACTTTTGATAAATTTGACAAGAATTAATGGATGATTTATTTTTATTAATTTTAAACAATTAAAAATTTGATATAATGTTGAAAATTGATCTTCGACGAACCAGGTTGTTACTAGTGATGTATTTATTTCAAAGTCGACGTTTCGGAGGGTTTGCTACCTCCCTTATCAAGACTTAATAAATAACACACACTTCTTACATGGTTGTTGAAAAAAATATAATTGTATATATTTTTGTTATAAAATCGCTACGACACCTCGCGCACTCGCAACCTCCCATGATCGCCTAGGCGAAAAGCCATTGTCAGGGCGGTCAAGAGGTGACTGCGAATTAATAACAAAAATGTATACAATTATATTTTTTTCAACAACCATGTAAGAAGTGTGTATTATTTATTAAGTCTTGATAAGGGAGGTAGCAAACCCTCCGAAACGTCGACTTTGAAATAAATACATCACTAGTAACAACCTGGTTCGCCGAAGATCAATTTTCAACATCCCATTTAAAAAAAAAAAATTAAAAATTTGATATGTATTTAAATATATTTAATTAAATTTAACATTATTGTATATATATATTTGAATTAATATCAGAGTTTTAATTTGTATTATTTATTATTATAAAAAATCTAATTTAACAATTCTTATGCAGCTATTGACAGAGTACTGAGTGATGGTGAGCTTGGTTTAGAAATCATCGTCAATAATAAAACATTTGAGAATGGCTTAAACATAATTCAACTTGAAACAGCTGTGGGAGCTGCAATGAAAACTTTCAATGGCAGTTGTGGTAAGTGTATATTTAAATTTTATATTGCAAATTATATATATTTGAGTATATAAATATTTTATAAGTGTTATTCCATTAATAATAAATCAACGAAATTTTGAAGACTTGCGTACTGTAAGTTAAAGTTCATAAAATTGCACTGAAGTTGCTCAAGTAAATGATAATAATTTGAAAATTTCTTTCAACTTTATTTTATTAGTTTATTTCATATACAATTACAATTTAAACTCGAGTCATTTATCAAAATCATGTTAAAATAATAAAATTTAAGAATTTAATTTTTATTTATAGGTATTCACGTTCCACGTAGTCGATTTTTACCAGTGAAAAAGACGTCGGATTTGATGCTAGTTATGAGTAATTTGTACACATTACGTAATGGTTCCTTGGCAATGTCTCCTCAACGAATGTTCCCAACAACGCCGTTAGTTAAACTTGGAGATAATCATTTTTCAAAGGTAAGTTTATCGAAATCACCGTTTTTTAAGATTTCCGGTAAATTTCGAAGTCAGAAAATAAACATTGAAATCTTATCAACAGGTAAAGGAGTTTTTAAATAGATTCCCGACGATTCCGGATATTTTGGAGTTAGATCATCTGACAGTTTCGGGTGATGTCACATTCGGCAAAAAAGTAACTTTAAAGGGAACTGTAATCATCATTGCCAACCAAGGAGAAAGAATAGATCTTCCTTCGGGCACAATTTTAGAAAATAAGATAGTTTCCGGAAATTTACGAATTTTGGATCATTAATTTAAGTGTATATGTGTATTATTATTTCGAAATTAGGCATCCATGTACGAAGTGGAACCAAACTAAAAATTGTACTGTAAAATAAGCACAAAATGTAAAATACGAACGTTAGAGTTGCGAGAAATTTTCTATATTTACTTGTTATTTATTAGATTTTATTACTTTTAGTACTATATTTAGCGATCCTTTTTATCATTTTGATTTTATCAAATACGCTATGAATTAAAGAAGTTTTATCAGATAAGACTCATATTGTTATGAAAAATATTTAAGAAATTTTTATCGAAAAAAAAAAATTTTATCAAAAGATTGCCATAGCTTTTTTATATATATTGTATATGCAAATCACTGTTAAATTTTAAGGCGCTGCTAAATTCCATTTTTTTCGTACATGGGGTTAGCAAATTAGCACTTAGATATATTTTTATGTAATTTATGTTGAAATTTGTTGAATTAATTAATAAAATAAGACCATTTTTGGTAATCTATTTTACAAAATTTATGTAAAAATTTGTTTTATTTAAATTCTTAATATTTGAAATAGGATTTTCTTTCATATTCTCCACGACGAGAAGCGTTTATAATAGCTTGTATATTAGCAATAATCATGCTCCTCAAAATTGTAAAACTTATAAATACTCAAATATTTTCATACCGAGTGTTTTTAAAAAATATTTTTGCATTAAATAAATTAAATAGAGAATTTAATGTTGTCATATTTTAGTATTAATGTTTCAAATTGTATAGGTAAAAAAGTATGAAATTTATGAGGGTTCAAATAAGTATAAAGTCTTAGTTTTCGTTTACGTAATCTGTCTATTTCTTGATCTGAAATTCGTGTATTCTTGCCGTCTACAGTCATTCAATAAACGTGAACCTCCAACACCATAAATTTGATTAATCATCACGCCAACGTTTGTTGGGCGCAAACCTTCACTGAGATAGTTTTTTATTTCCAAAAATCGCCCGTACCTGCCTGAATTTGGCCATGTAATTTCTAATAAATCATCTTCTTCTCCAAACGGAGTCGGATTACTAAAAAGACAAAAAAATGATATATATTAAAAATTATATAAAAATATGTATGTTTTGTATTTACTATAATATCTATTTTAAAGAAAATGCGTAGTTATTTAAAATAAAATAAAATTTTAGAAATACATATTTCTATTACAATAATTATATTTAAAAATTAGTATATAAATTAGTATTATAATATAAAAGTTAGTAGTTTTCTGAGTAATACATATAGTTTGTATTTACTCACCCGATTTTTGCAAAATTTGTTAATAATCGTACAAATTTATTTATCATTATGTTAATATCAGTTTGATTAATTGGGATGTGTGTGGAAGGCATATAAAATAAATAAGGCAATTCCTCTTTGTGGCCTACACCTGCAAAATGATTTAATTTTAAGTTTATTAGTTGCATACTATTAATTCTTACTAATTGAAGAAGACTTGATATGTTATATTTACCAGTAATATGATAATTGACAACTTGGTCACTTTGTTCTACTGGGTACGAGGCTGTTTCGAAAGAGAAGCGGTAGTAATAAATAGGAAAGTTGTTTCGTCTTTTCATTAGCCTTTGCTTAGAGTCTATTCCAGTTAAAAAATATAAATCCGATAAAGTCTGAAGCATTTAAAAAGTAATTTATTATAAATAGGCTTACAAAAAATCAGTTTCGTTCATTTTTTTTTACAAATAAATATACATGCTGTAGGCATAGAAACAACTAGTTTTTGTAATGAGATTGAATAGTATTCTGACATAAAAAATACAAATAATTTCAAGTAATAAAAACCATTTTTTAAAAGCAAAAAAATGTATGTTTATAGTTTGTCATAGATTTAAAAACTAAAATTAATACCTGCGTGAGTTCTTTCATATCCTTGATTGTTAATTTTGATGAACCACGAAGAAAACCAAGATACTTTCGAAAAATAGGTATGTCTAACATAACACCAGCGTTTCTTAGCGTTTGTAAGGCTTTTTTTACAAAAGTAAATGTATTAGTCGGATCTAAAAATTAACGATAATCATTTCATTTTACATGCAACTCTCAATTTATTTTTTATCTCTAATGTTTATCATTTTGAATAAGTAATTTAAAATTTACTAATTTAAATATATAGTAATAACAACTCACTATCTAAAAATATTTTTCCTTCATTTGACGTGAAACCCATCATGTGTGGCCCTTTATTGTATTTACCGGATAAATATATATTAATCGTACAATCGGATAGGAACCTTTCGTCTTTCCTCCCAGGAAATATTCTTTCAATCGTCGGTCGAAAGGGGACCTTCAAATAAATATATTAATGACGTTGGAACACTTCCTTAAAAATATAAATAGCTGCGTTAATTAAAAAAATTAAATTGAAATTCTTACCAATTTAGATTTACTCGCTATTGATACAATATTATTTGCTGAAACATTGTACAAGCCTCTTAATAATTTATCTTTGCTATTCGTTACAATTCCGAGCTTTGCTCCAAGTGCGAAAGCTCGTGCTTTTGCTTCCTCTGTCGACTGGATGCCCCAGTATAAACAAAGAGATGAGCCACTCATTGAGATAGATTGGTTGAATAATCCTGGAATGTAATTTTCTATAAATAACAATATATTTTAAATGCAGCTGAAAATTTTCATTTAATATTGGTTCTATATAAATGTTGTTAATTAAATTTTGGGTGACACGAATAAAGATAACGTTGAATGTTATTTTATGCAGTGAATTAGAAAAAATTAACACTAATTTTAAGTAGATACATCCTGGGTGTGGTTAGACGCCTGATCTAAGCTATATTCTAAGTCACAGGACAATAAACTTAATAAAAAATTAACGGGTTGCTTAATAAAAAAATCTGCTATTGATATTATTTTAATGTAGATTATAGATCTGTGGATTCCTGACACAGTTGGTCAATTCTTTTTTTTCAAAATTGTGTTGACATTGTTTTAGGATCTTATCTGCCCCTTTTTCGTATAAATTGATACAGTTACCGGAAAATTATTATTTGATAAATACTTATATCGTGGAGCGCTTATAAGTGACAAGTCTATCTTTGAACAATACTTCCTGACCTGTCATGTTGGAGTTCACTTTAATATAATAATAATTTAAATATAAAATTTTCATTGCTTTTATTTATTTTTATTTAAATAGTTAACATTAAAATAATAGTTATATTTATTCATAATAGTGATAATGACCTTTTATGACCATTCGTATATTTTACTAGTTAAAGAGATAAAAGATGTTATTTCAAGATTGAAAAAAAGACTTGAACCGATTATACTAGGAAATCACAGATATTATTTTATCTGACAAAAATTCATTGACATATTATAAAACAAAAATATGTTATTAAAAAATTATAAATTAAAAGACACATTACCGGTAGACATGTTTGATAGTATATGAAGATCGACAGCTACTGCTCCCGCACCATGGCCCATCAAAGTTACACTTTCAGGATCCCCACCAAATTTAGCAATATTTTTATTGATCCACTTTAAGGCCAAATTTTGATCCTTAAGACCGGCATTACCAGTTGCATTTTCATGATTTAAATTCAAAAAGCCTGAAACACATTTTGACTTTTACGTTTTAGTATAGGTATGGAAAAATTAAATATATAATGAAAATAAAAAACACAAAGTTTTCCCGACCTAATGGTCCAAGACGGTAGTTAACTGAAACTACTATTACATTATCTTCAAGGAAAAAGTCAGGTCCATAATAATCGGCACTCAAGGGCGAGTTAGCATATTTTCCTCCGTGTATCCAAACTATAACTGCTTTCAAATCATTTTCTTTAAATTCTGGAAAATTCGTCTGGGGGACATTAACAAAAATTATTGCTTGTTAATCCGAGCGATTGTTTAAATGAAAAAATAAATCTTTACTCTTAAAAACTTGGTTACTAAATACTTGTAATTACATGGGGCGTAAAAACGTTTAAAAATAAGCAGTCCTCTGATCCGATAATGCTTGAATTTTTTTTGTAATATTGTACACATACATTTCCTTCTTTCGTTGCATTTAGTGTAGTGTTCCAGGTATTCTTTTTTACCGGTGGCTGTAAAAATCGTTTTATGCATTTTTTACAAGTGTTTTAATAATAATACTTTTATACGAATTTTTGAAATATCAAAATTAATATGATCATTTACATATACAACCACTAAAAAATAAAAATTCAATCTAGTAATAATCCTTTAAATAAAATAATCTAAAAGTTTAGATCATCATGCTATGATTTGCAAATTTTGAAAATTTTGTTTATTTCAAAGATCAATTTTTAAATGAATTTATCTATCAATAATTTTATATTTACACAAGAGGATCCACGTGTTGTCGTAAACATGTGTGTAAAGAAAGTGAAGACAGTGCGTGTGCAATCAGTGCGGTGCAGTTTTATCAGTTTACTATCAAGTTTAACGATATGTAATCGCAAAGATCATCAATCAAAAAATTTAAAAGCTTTTTTAAAGATTTTGATTTTTTATACAAAACGTATTGAATTTTCATCGAGTAAACACTTATCAGTTTACGGATAATTGTTTTGATGCAAACATGGAGAGTAGATGAAAAATGCATTA
>JAPYZA010008405.1:0-16693 GCA_030522685.1 Eupelmus azureus | reverse complement strand
TTTAAAACTATTATCTATTCGTCTAATGCAAAGTTTTAAATATTCGTATTTGATATTTAATCTTATTAGATTTAGGTAAAACATCGTGCACCTGGATCAACAAAATGATCGCAAAACCAATGAAAACATTCACGAAATCTTAAAGCAATTATAGAGATGAACCTAATATACAAATGATGATTTGCTAAAAAAATAACGTATACGATTCTAATTTTACTTACTTATCGAGTGAGTCAACGTTTTGAACCGTGATTACGCATTTTATTAAGGTGTCGTGCGCAGCGGCGGATGGTGATGTTTTAATAGTTGGTAAGGCAGAGCTCTTGGTTTTCTGCGCAAGCTAGTATGTGCGGCGCGTGCAGGAGCTGGGCGCTAGATGTCGCAAGGTGGGCTCAAGTGGAGTAGCTAAAATTTTGACTGATCAAATACCGAGATTGCGTTTGAGCTTGATAATCGTCAAAGGTTTTTAAACGGGTTTTAATGCTGCCAAAATGATTTTAAATCAGGAAAAACTACCAATTATGAGAAAAAAATTTGGAATAATATCAAGTATTGCAAACTAAGATCACTAATAAAAACTTTTTACAAAAAGACTACAACAAAACAAAGAAAAGCAAAAAAAATGACGACACGCTCGGTTCTAAAAAGCCATTCCGCCGCGAGGTGCGCCCCAAGAAAGAAATCAAAGTGGAGGGGGCAGATCCTGTTGAGCGAGCGGACGGTGCTGGCGGCGAGGTTGGCGAACGTTCGTACTTTCGCCAAGGACATATATAGCTGCGATCCTGCGCGCAGGACTCGCGGGGGGTGGCGCTCGTTGGGGGGGGGGCTAAAGCCCACTCGGAGGGAGACACTACCTCGCTCGCCAGCAATATCAGTCCGCTCCGGTCGTTCGCTCGTGTGCCTACCTCCTCGCACATCCGCGGGGGGCTAGCTCCCAGCTCCCTCGTCATCGAGCTTGCAAGCTCTCTCGCACCTCCGGCCAATGAGGCGGCGCTAGCCCAGAGCTGCTCTCGGCGATCCTCCGCGCGCGCGCTACTCTCGCGGCCAGAGCTTGCGGGGATGCTAGCCAGTAGCAGCAGCAGCGGAGCCAGCAGCACCAGCAGGACTGGCAGCAGGAGCAGCAGTAGCAGTCCGCCACCGCCGCTGCTCCTTGTGGTTCCTCGCGAGGCCCGCCGCGATATGCCCTGATACGCAGCGACGCGCCAGCCAGGTGAGCCGTCCTCGGCCAGTCCACTATTTTCGGCAGCGCGGATATTTTTAAAATTCAGCGCGCCGCGAGCGATTAAAAAGCCTTATCCTAACGAGTTTACGTCCTGCGCGAATAATTGAGAGCAAGTACGTGCACATCCTCCGCAATTCGGCCTCTTGAAAAATTAAAGCTCGCAAGCTCCGCGGCGGCAATCCTCAAAGGGCCGCAAGCTCGCTCCGCGCGAAACTGATTCGCGGCCCTCATTACCCATTAACGAAAGAAAAGCGCCGCGCGCCGCCGCGAGGGGACATAAACAAAAATCGAAGCGTGCGTCCCGGCGCGCACTTTCGGATATAAAGCTTAAAAGCCATTCGGGCTGGGATACGATCCCTCCGGGCCCCACGCGGCTCAATTAATGGATCCCCCAAGAGCGAGAAGGACGGCTCCTTCTCGCTCCTTTTAATCAAAGTGTAGAGTGAGAGTCAGTAGTAGCAGCCGGCCGCCCCTCCCCCTCTCGTGTCTTTCCTCTGCGTATGAGTCGGGCTCACGCACGAGCCGAGGCTATCGCTCCTTAAACGTTGTGTATGTGTCCTCTCGCTGTCTTCTCCGTCGCGGTGAACGCACGCTTTAGCGCGCTGGAGCTCTTGAACTTTGGATGTTTTTTTCTTTCGGATTACAGCCTTTAAGAGTAAACTATCGTTTCTTATTAATCATCGAGCGATGTAGTCTGAATTCACGTAGAAACGAGCCCCCGGAGCTCGAATAAAAATCATAGCCGTATAACCCCCCCGGCGGAGAAAAAAACGTGGCTCGCATCTCGAATTGGAAAAAGGAGAGAGCGCGCTACTTAAAATCGCATTAAGCATCGCGAGGCGAGGGAGCAGCTATCTGCCTCCCCGGTAAGTCAGTAACGAGGCGGAATTGACTTTCAGAAGCAGAGCCGCAGCAGCAGCTAGAGTAAGAAGCGAGAGGCAGCAGCAGCAGCAACAGAGGCAGCATCAGCCGGAGAAAATATGGGGAAGAACGATAAGAGACAGGCTTCCCAGCGCAGCGAGGGTAAGTGCTTATCTACTCTGTCTCTCTTCCCTCCCTCCTCCTCGGCTATACAGCCCCCCTCGAACGGCTTTTTTTGAATTAGCGCCAGAGAGAGAGAGAGAGAAGTAATGGCGAGTTTAGCCGGCGCGACGGCGCTTCGACGACGAGATTAAGCTGTCTTTTTTTTCGTTTTACAAAAAAAAGCCGGCTTAATACTCTTGTAATTCGGGACGAATTAGTTTCGATTAAATTTTGTCTCCACTCCCAAGACGCTTACACAGAGCGCGGGCGAGTAGAAAAGTGCCGAGCCCGGTCAGACGCGCAAGCTCGCTCCAGAGGCAGCGCTATCTCTCGCAAGCTCGGCGATAAGGCGGCGCTTTAAAAAATAAGCTGCCCGTCACTGGCTCGGGGATATGATATAGCCAGCGCGTGGGGGGTTCTATAGCGCCGAGGGATAAGTGGGAGCAGGCGTTTGCCGCGATTCCAGAATTCCTGGATTCGAAAAGCCTTTGTGGAGCGCGTCTATATATATATATATAGGCAGCCTCTGCGAGGAGGCGCGCAAGCGAGCGTGTAAACGGAAGCTCGCCTTTGAAGTAGCAGAAAGACAGGGAGATAGAGAATAGGGAAGGGGGGGGGGGGGAAAGAGGGTAGGTCTCATTTAAAGCGAGTTCAATTTCCGGTCGAAAGGTGCAGCTGCAGCCGGCGCTCTCGGAGCGGACGCCTGTTGCGTTTTGGCATTGCTCCTTATAGCCGGGGCTCGACTCGTGAATAAAAACTCAATGATCCGGCCCACTCGGCGCGCGCCTATACGTGTGTACTAGGCGAGCAACGATGCACTCGGTGGCTGTGGGGGGGCGATGGGAAAGTTAACGCTGCTCTCTGCTAGTCCTGCTTTGCTTCTTTCTCTTTGGCTTTGCATTAGCATTAGCGGCGGGGGGACTGATACTTTTATCTTAAAGAGCTCGCTTCGCGTAATTAGGTGGAATGCTTGTAGCTGAGTAGCTACGTTTTTGGGGGTGGGGGCTAATTTTGTTTCTGGTTAGTATAGTATTAAAAATGCTAATAGTGGTTGGTCCTTTCAGGATTGTCGTGTATGTTATTTACATACAAAAGTATTTGCATCAGCATTTCCTACTTTTAAATGAAAATAGGCTAATCTCGTGAAAAGCGAATCAATAAAAGCAATAAAATCCTAGAAAGTAGGAAAACAACTCGCAGCTTTACACAGAGCCGTTACTCGCTGAAGTGAAAAAAAAAACATCAACATATTAGAGCGCAAAGTTAAGGCAGAAAGATAAGAGAGATGTCTGCTCATTTCACGTGTAAAATATGTCGCGTGTCACGCCGGCACAATGCATTTGCGTGACTGCAGAAGCTATTTCTGCGGCCCTAGAGTGCATCGCGGGAAAGAGAGAGAGAGAAACGTCAGATAGATGCAACAAGCTGATTCGAGAAAGAGGCTCGGATGTTCCATTCGAGCGCGCGAGCGCGGCTGCTTTTGTCAATTAAAGCTTTATTCTTTTCCATCAATTTTAATTTTATCTCTAAATGATAAATTTCTCTCTGCGCGTGGGACACGCGGCTTTTTATCGTTGATATTGACAATATATGGATATTCTTTTGTGTGTGGCAGTAAAACAGAGCGAGGTATTTTGTTAAACAAAGTTTTTCGGGATATAAAAGTGCAATTGCGAGGGGATTAGGTTTAGGATTTTTCGGAATAAACTGAATTTTTGAAAGTTATAGTTTGCTTAACTTTCTGCAGGGCGTAACTTCGTTAGCCCCCGTTCAAAGGATGACGTACTAGCTAATGGAGTAACATCACAAAAATTCTAGAGTGCAGCTGTATTTTCTTTGACTTTTTTCTATTTGTTGAATGAGAAGATAAAGTATTAATACCGTTAATGTTTACTAAAATACAATTTATTCGTTTGTTATAGTATTATAATTGTCATTTTAAAATGCAATTTACAAGTATACATACTTTATACATTACAGAAAATAAAATACTCATTGGTTTTATCTTAGTTGCACTGGTATAAATATATATATATGTTATTTCGGTTGTATAAAATCTAATAATTTACGGATATAAAATTATTTTAATTTCAAAACTTATACGTAATATTGGCTAACATTAAAAAACGAATATGGCATATGGATAGAAGTTATATAAATACTGTCTAAATAATACGTTTTTAATCAAATAATTAGTATAGTTAAATAAAATGTTTCATCGACCAACCTTGCAATGATTACATATAGATACTTCATTTTAACTTATTATATTTTTTTAACAATTATTTTAGGTGTTTAAACCATGTGTCATATTTAAAATTAATTTTCTATTTTAAAAGTTTTAAATATAAATCTATCAAAGTGAGCTCCGGTGCAGCAAATAAAGAGTATTCATTAAAGTTTTATTCATAAAATGAGTCATTGTATTACTGCTGTAAAATGATGCATTGTTTTTCGGATGTTCGCTTAATATTTAGGTCAAATCAAATTACTCAACATTTACAAAATCTAAAATATAAGCCCTTCTTGCAATTACGAACTTGAAATTTTTTCACTTTTTCGAGTAACACATAAATAGTTTCGTCAGTCGCACAAAATTAAACATCAAAGCCGGCATTTACAGTCCACGCGTACAAACAGTTGTCATCAGCAGACGAAAAATTTAATCTAACGAGAAAAAGCGCGTTATTTATTAATCCATACACCATTCGAAGCAAAAAATCCTGCATTACACATATATGAGTTATCCGAGCAAGTGTGCATCGGCACTGGCACGTATCGCACGCTCCCCGTTATTTTAATACATCAACAATTACGGTGGTACTGTTAGTGCGAGCGTAGAAACGAAAAATCGGCCAGTCAAAGCGCGCGAAAGCTACAGCTTCGACGCTAGAGGTCGCTTCCATTTCCACACTCGAAATTCGATAAAGATTCGCTCGTTCGTTAGTCCATCGAGTAAATTCGCCTAGAAGCGACCGCGCGAGGTCAGGTAGAACTTCATGATCTCCTCGTTGGCGGCCTTAACTTTGCTCTGCTCGCAGGTTCTTTCGTCCCAGCTGGCTCCCGGGCAGTTGGTCACCTCGAAGCACCTGGCCAGCTGGTTGGGGCTCTTGCGCTTCTGGCCGCAGCAGACGACGATGGCCCAGACGCACGGCTCGGGGCTCTTGACCGGCGGTTTGGGCGTCGGCGGGGCCGGGAAGTTCGGCGCCACGACGCCCCTGCTTGGATTCAAGCCCTGCCGGGTGTGAAAGTTAGGTTAGGTTGAGCTGTGATATGTTGGTGTTGGTGCAACAACTGTGGGGGGAGTGTTGATGGAGAAAGCAGGCTGCGTTATGATAAGATGATTTTTGTTATTTTCGTTTTTTGTTTGGATATTCACAGTGAATCGGAGGATCTCTGATGACAGCTCCGGTCATCGCCAGTTGTTGCGCCCGCGGTTATTAAAAAGAACAGAGGTTAGTGCACGCGTTAAAAATTATTGTCAAAAGCATGCGCGCCCGTGTTAACGAGCCCAGCTACAAACGGGAAGCTTTGCGGACGGGACGGCCGGAGTAACAAGCTCCAGCATGCGGAAGCACAGCCGGCTTTTTTGCGACTTTCAAATTAGCAGTTAGTTTAATTGGCCGCGCCAGGCTCGACATAAGCCAGTGATCCGTGTCGCCCCCTACCCGCCTGGAACTAGAGCGGCTGTCTAGCCAGCTTTCCGAGACTAAAAAAGCAAAAAAAAAGCTCGAGGATAGAGGCGCAAGTAGGTGCGAGCACGGGGACAGAGATAGCCTCTCATACCGGGAAATCGATGTCCTCCCCAAAGGCCTGCCTCGACGCTATGAGCGGCACGCTGGCGTTGGCCCCCGCGACGCCCGGCCGGAGTATTATCCTCGCGCTGACGGGCATCCCCTTAAGGCGCCTCAGCTCCTCCTCCTCCTGCTCCCTGCTGCCCTGCTGCTGCGGATGCGCCGGCGGCTGCCTGTCCGGAAGCCGGCTCGGCGACTCGTTTTTCTTGAACTCGAGGTATCTGCAAAATGGGATAGCGCACACACGCGAGCGGCTCGTTAAAAAGTCATCGATATTTCCCCCCCCCCGCGTCGCGCGAGTAGGGCATTAAAAAGTCATAAAGTCCGAGGAGAGGATAAGAGATGTATACCTTCTGCGATTGCTCTCGTCGTCCCAGCGTCTGGGCTCTCCGCCTGGGGCCACCTGCTGCTTGGGGCTGGGCCATCCTCTCCTGGCCTCGTCTCGCTCGCGCTTCCGGTCCGTCGGCTGGCGGGCTTTGCTTCTGTTATCCGGCTCCTCCGGGGGTATGGTTCGCTGCATGTCGTTGTCCGAGTAGCTGGGCCGAGGACTGGTCGAGGGCGCGGGGCTGGGTCTCTCTTTGACGCCGCCGTGACGCCTGCGCTCATCCTCGTACCTCCTGCCCTGCTCCTGGACGACCCTACGTCTGCATTCTTCCTCCAGCCGCCTGTCGAACTCCTCCCTCCTCACCTGCTCGTTGTCCTCGTCCAGCCTGGCCCGGTTCCCGCTGGTGTACAGCCTCTTGCACTCCTCTATCTTCCTGCGCGTGTCCTGCTCGTACCTGGGCCGCGGCTGGGCCGGCGACCGCTGGTTACTCGGCGCCTCCTGACTGCGGTTGTGGCTGGGGCCCCGGTTACCCACGACTATCGGCGTGTTCCTGCGTATGTAGTCCTGCAGCTCTCGCTCCCTCTCCGGGTCCTCCCGGCTCCTGGACCTCGGATCCCCGGGCTGGCCTCGGTTCAGCTCCTCCGGGACTCTGTTTCCGCCCGACTGGCCCTGCTGCTCGCGCACCAGCCGCTCGTACTCGTCCTTCAGGCGGTGCCAGTCCCTCATCCTCTCCTCGTAGCTGTCGCCCCTGGGCTTGGCTTTGATCAGCTCCTCCGGCCGGCTGATGGCTCCACCCGGCTGCTTCACGTCGTTACGGCTCCTGTATCTATCCGGCTCCTGCCTCCGGCGCTCGTCCTCCGCTCGCCTGGGCGATTCCTGCTCCTTCCTCCAGCGCTCCCGCTGCTCGGCTACCCTGCGCGCCTCGCTGTCCCGGCGCGCCTGGGCCTCCTCGCTCCTGCACCTCTCCAGCCGGCTGGTGCTTCCGGTGCGCGTAGCCGTCCTGGGGCCGCTTCGCGCTCTGGTAGTCCAGCTCGCGCTCCTCGCTCGCCTGGTCGCTCTGCAGCAAGCCGTCGTCCTCGGCGAAGCCCCAGAGTGCCTGCTCCCGCTCTCTGGCCCAGCGCTTGCGGCGCTGTCGGAGCAGCCCGGCTGGTGAGTCGCCGCGCGGGATGCTGGGCTCGGTCACCTCGATGTCGCCGCGCTGGGGTCGCTTGGTGGGCTCCTCGACGCCCCAGAGCTTGAGCAGCTCCTGGAGGGATAGTGCGTCAAGCGAGCTGCTGGAACGCTTGCCGAGCTGCGGGGGGACGTCTAGAGGGTCTTTTGATTTGGGGAGGTTGGTGGAGTGTAGTTTAGAGCCGATGAATGGCGAGTCCTCCAGGATAGAGCTTGCAAGCTCGTTGCCGCTGTTGTCCGACTCGTCCGGGTACTGCTCCGGCGATGCGTCAACATCGAGAGAGTTTCCATTGTCGTTGAAATCTAGAAAATTGAGAAGTAGGAATTTAGTCGAGACAAGAGTATGGCTCGGTGAATAATGAAGTAATAAATACGTATCGAGACCGGGGGAAACTTGAAAGCTCGCTAAATCTCATTTACAAATTAACGACTAGCGCAAAGTGCGCATCTCGCTCAAAGTACACACCACGCAACTAATCCTCACCAAATCAGTTTTCAAATTTCCCTCCGCCATAACCCAGAGCCCACCAAAACCGCCCACTAAATTAGCGCTCACCGTTAACGACAAGAGCCGGCTCGGTGTTGTAGTGCCGCTCGGCGTAGCCCCGGCCTGGCTGCGACGCTATTCGATAGTGATTTCGCAGCGAGTATTGATCGTGAGACGGATAGGCGGCACTTGCTAAACCGCCGGCCGAGAGTATCCCCACTAGAGCCGGCAGCAGCAGCAGCAGCGCCCGCGGCAGCCAGGCTGCTCCTCTCCTAGCGCTCGGCCTCATCGCCGAGCTGCTAATGCTGCCTTCCTGCGCCTGCTCGCTTCTGGAATTCAATTTAAGATGTTGGTTTTAGTTTTTTTTTCTTCTTGGGATTTAAGTTTCTGGGGAGGGTTTGTGGGAGCAGGGTTTTTAAGGGTGGGCTTTGTGGTGCCAGGTGGTTTGTTAAAGTCAACGTATTGTAGTGACAATTTACTGTTCTATTGTTAAGGTTATTACACTTGTTGTGCTACAACTTTGAGAAATTAATACGAGATATTTTTCTCTTGCCACCGATGATGAACGATAATTCAATATCCTCATATTAGACAATTTTAGCACCCGAAAAATTATTACCCACCTGGCAGCCCTAGCTCACTGCAAGCTCTATATTTTTCCTTAACACCACTACACTGCCGAACATAACTAATAAAGCGAGAGATTACCCCGACTCGGCGAAACGACGCAGTCACAATGAAGGATTTACGAGCCCGAGCGCAATAAAAAAAATCGCGCGAGCTTTTATAGAGCCAGAAAGGGGAAAAAAAGGGGCCGGCTCTGTGTGTATGACTCGAGCGGGCGGAAAGTAATTTTAAGCTGGCGTAAGTACGTGCGCGGCCCGAAATAGTATAATAAGTACCTGTTGATGCACTTGGCTCCGATAAAGCGGACGTGCATTCCATGTGTAAAATTGGCGCTTGCAGCCGACCGAGCGGGCGACATTTTCCGCGCGCGGAGTACTCGCGATATTTTTTTTTTTTTTTTTTAAGAGCGGAGCTTGCAAGCGTTATGAAGGGGACAAAAGAGGCTCGGCGTTTAAGTGGCTACCATCGCGAGCTTTAGCTACGCGTTTGCGAGGAACAATTGGGTTTTTGTTTTGTGTGTATAAGCGTTGTTGCGTTGTTATGTTCTAGTTTGTTTGGAGAGAGAGTTTAATGTTTTTTTTTATTGTTCAGTTTTTAATATGGAGAGTGAATTTAGTTTTTGAAAGTCCGGAAGTTTTATTAAAAATTGTGACTTTTTTTATAACGTTTTAACAATAGTATACTGTAAAGGAAGTTAATTTTTTTAAATGTTCAGCGTAATAAAGTATTTTTAAAAAAGATTCTTTTAATGTAAATGACGATTCGCACGGCCAGTTGACATTATTATTAAAGCATTTTTTCAAATTATATAATAATTATCAGTTCCTTTATCTTCATGGGCAGAAGAAATTACAAATTTTACCTTTTACAGCAACCCCTTTGTTAAATTCCTTCTAAAGTTTATTCTTCTTCTCAACCGGAATGTGATATTTACAAAGAAATGTCAGAGTTTACTTCTGTACACACGCAAAATATGCGTAAAAGTAAAAGCTTTTAACTGAATAGACTCTGCATAAAAATAATATTCCAGGATAAAATAAAAAGTCCAAAGGCGCTAGCTCGAAAAAAAAGGAGCCGCCACCTCTAATACAAAACTAAAAACAATTAAAAGCAAAAAAAAGCAAACGAACGCGCGAGCAGTTGCATAATGACAATTATAAAAGCAAAAAAAAGCGCCCAGCTCTCCAAGCAACGTTCTAATTACTAATTTCGATATGAATGGAACGCCATTAACCATAGAACCCACGTAGACAAGTAAAACGAAAACGCCGGCCTCGTTCGGGCGAATAAAGAAAATGTTAATAGCGCTCCCCGGAGTCATTTGCCGCCTCGCGTTTACAAACAAAAACGCTCCTCTGGCAGGCGAAAATACGCAGCGCAGCAGCAGCTGCACACAAAGTGCGTAATCAGAGATCGCGTAACCCGAGTGGCGCAGCAACAGCGCCGATGACCTGCCAGAGCTCTCCTCTCTCTCTTCCGACTGTGAGGCCGGCGCAAGCGTTTTATCAGTGACGTCTCTTGCCGCTCGTCTCTCTTTTGCGAAGCTCTGGGCTTTATTATGGCTAGGCCTGCGCGCGTCGGGGCTTTTATCAAAGGATAGCAGTTACGCGATTCCTGGTAGAGGCCTAGATTGTTCCTAGAGGAATGTCCACTCGATGCTTTTATAGCTGACCGAGGAAAAAAGCGCTGCGTGTGAAGAGCAGCGATTCGTTATACTTTGCGCATTTCAGTATTCTTTCGGGAGCTTAAAAGCTTATTGACAAACATTGCTTTTTTGCTCGTGAACGGAAGGAGCTTTTTTTTCAGTGCAAGCTAATATTGGACTCCGGGGGAGAAAAGAAAAGAAAAACACCGGTGGGCTCTGAGTAATTTGTAACTGTGGACCCAAGCTTATCTGCGCGCTGTAGCCCGGAACGGAAAGATCCTCGAATTCCTTCCGAGATTTATTAGCCTGATAATAGAGATAAGGATAAATGAGGAAGCTTTTTTTCTCCGCGTATAAAATTATTATGTATACGCGGGTTTTTCTTCGTGACGCGAGTGTAAAATTCAGCTTTGACTAATGGGACAAACCCATTTGGTTGGGCTACCGCGATCTAAGATCGGACATTACATGTACCGTGGACATATATGACTAATCCTCTTTGCTTTATCGGCGCCGCTTTGGCACGGCGATCGATTCTGCAAACACGTTATCGTCCCGATAACATTATGAAAGCCAAGCTCTGTGAATCTATCTATATTTAGGCTAATTCCGGCCAATCCGCCGTCAACTCCGCGGCTTTAAAAAGCAAACCCGCCTCGAGATTTATCAACACGTAATGTTTATATCGCGCCGTAAAGCCATAAAGCCAAATAAACAGTGAAATTCAATCGGAAGGACGTTATTAAAATAAATGAAACATTCCAAGCGCGGAGCGCGGAGTCGGCCGAGCTTGAAAGTAATTCCAAGCGATGTCCGATTGAATTTTCAAAGTGCGTTCGGATTACCAGCGGGGGCCGCGCCTGACAGCGCGAATAATCGCCTACTGCGGCTCGATACATCAATTCGCGCGAGGGACGTCTCGCTCTCAATTAATCTCCTCTCTAGCTCGTCCTCTTACCGGCCAGACAGGCTAAAAGCTATGCCTTCGGCAAATCCAGCGGACGAAGAAAAAGGTCTGTTCCCATAGCGCGCGCGGCATATGAATAGTTCGTCAAATGTGTATGTCGGCGAGCGCGACTACTGAATAGCCGCTAATTAGGCGGCTTTTTATGCGCCGGCCCTCGAGAGCCCAGCTCGATATCTAGCCTCCGCTCGCGAGGAGCTAGATACATATAGAGACGCGCACAACAGGCGCGAGAGGCCTATATCGATCCCCCATCGTGGCTGATTCACACGAGCTATTCAAATGAGCGTCTCTAGGCCGCGCTCGTTAATAAAATTGATTTACGGAAGAATATCGCCGCGGACAATGGGCCGCAGTCCCCCATTAACATGCTAATAAGCAAGGGTGCGTAATCGTCCTCAGCGGAAAATTAAGGGGGGCGCGAATATCGCGAGGCGTCGATCGGCCGCGATATATCGATCTTACCTCGCTGTATTACGCGCGGGCTATTCGTCATTCAGACGTTATGCGCCTCCGCGATAAACAATGGCCCTCCGAGCGCTCCTCTGATTCATTCCTTTCGACGAGGCGCGAGAGAGCTGCATTGAATCAGCTGTGGCTCCGAGAGACGCGCTCCTATTCTAGGCCGCGTTATTATGTCAATATTGCTAATTGTTATTAATAAGCGCGAGCGGAGCTTGCGGCGCCCGGAGAAACAAAGCCGCGATTCTGCGGCGGCTCTGTGTGCCCGGGGATAGACGCGGAAAGGCGTAATTTCATCTGGATTTACTTGATTATGGGTTTGGAGCCGGCTGTGTTTGCGGCATTGTTGACTTCCGCGATGCTTCCGATATACGTATCGGGAGCACTTTGTAAGTCTCTCGCTTCTGAGCTCGCGGCGTGCTCGTTTTTTTCTCTCGCTCTACGGTCGGCTGATTGATTGCCTTCGCCGTCCAATCAGATTAACTTTTTTTCCTAGCTGAATTATTGAGAAAAGGCTTACGCGCTTCTTAGGCTTGTCTGCTGGATTGTCGGTGGAAAATGCGTGCCTTTAAAATTATGCTGTCTCGATAAATTTTAAAGCTTTTTTTCTTTTAAGAGCGTTGTTAAGGAGATACGCTTGTCAGGCCGGGATGCTTGTAAAATAAACCATAAATGAATTAAGTCACACTGATTATGTCAGGGTAAAGTAAATGTTTATCGAAGTTGCGCGAAGCTCGGGGAAAAAAACAATTTACACGAGACGTGGATTTTATGTTGGACAAGAAATCTTCTTATGAAATTTGTCTGGCTTATTATGCAGCTTTCAATGATCGGCAATAAAAGATAGAGGCGCGCAATTAACAGAATTAATAGCGATTCTGGTGGCAAGCGCGAATTAAATTTTATTACTTTAATAACATTTGATAGTATGTTTTCAAATCAATTTTAATACAGAGAAAAACGCGTGCTTTGAGAATTAAATGCAGGCACAATCAATGAAACTTCCTGTTGAATTTTCTCGATTTATTTAGAGCAGCACGATTGCACAGTGCTTTGAAATACGATACACTTTGTAGCACTTGAACGTGGCACAAATACGGGCGAATAACACTTATAAGTATTCTCGTAACAAATTAAGAAAACTTGTAGTCTCCAAATCGCGTGTATTCACTTGCTTTAGTGTCTTTTCGTGTGTAAGCTTCAAACATTTTTGTACGTGCTTTTTAACGTGACTGCTACCCAAACGATAAATATGCCACCTGCCAGACATATTTATGAGTGATTCCGCTTGGAGTGATTGTTTTCTCGTGTTTCAAAGTGAGAAAAACTTTGTTAAAAAGGCAAAATTTTTATTGTTCTCTGGACGTAATTTGTTTTTCTTACGTAAATGAGGGGTAATGAATAAATGAAGCTAAATAAATGTTATACGATTTTGTTCTAGTTTTATTATCAATTCTTTTTTCGACTACGAAGAAAAATTTGGCTTTTATAAAACTTTATGATGGTGACGTATGGGTTTATGAGATTTTGTACAACGTGCCGGAAAATAAAATTTTAAAAAAGTCTACGTCTATAAATGTATATGCATGTGTATTGAATCCGTCACAGTTTGCAAATCACTATGAATTTTAAGAAAGTTTTTTTTGCAGTATTTTTACATTTTCATTTCACTATTTAGCAAAAGTTAAAAAATTGCGGAAAATGAAAATGCTAGAATAAGTAAATTTATATGTCGTGGTAATTATGAAAAATTTGAATTCCTATTTCATCTTATAAATTCTGAAGTTACAGTGAACTGAACATTTATTACCATTAAAAATTGATAAATTATTTACGTAAAAGCCTTTATATTTTAAATTTAAAGAATATTTCGCATCCTACAGTATTTTTAAATTCTACGTTTACTGCAAACATTTTTTGCACGGTCAATAAAATCGATTAAACACTTCGATTAAAATTTTCGCTGCTAAAACTTACTCTGCAAAATTGCTTTATCTTAACAAGATTTTCAAATAACTTAATTTAAACGTGTCAATACGCTTTTTTCCTTTTTATCGTGCATTTTCGAATATCGTTAAAAAAACATGTAGCAATTTAAATTATTATTACTAATCGAATATCGTTAAAAAAAAACACAGCGACTCAAATTAGCAATCACGCCTACAACATAAAAAGAAAACAAAACAATAATTATTGCACACACAGACTGAACAAGCGCTTCAACCCACCTAAAATAATTCTAATAGCCCGTATAGCGGGCGGGCAAGTCATTAAAAACATCGAATCAGGGGGCCAGCGCGCCCGTCAACGCCACATCATTAACGCGCAAACAAACATGCAAAACCATTGTTTATACACACGTATCCCGCCTACTCCGCACAAAGCCCCCCCAGCTTTTTTACGCCCTGCTATCGATTCCCGCGCATTCGCGATTCATCCAGAGCCCATACGGAGAGAGGCTGAAAAACAAAAAACCCAAAAAAAAAGATCGCCCAGTTGCGCGCGCACGTACGCAATTGTTGAATAACAAATGTCATGACGCGCACTTGCGGGGGGGGGGGGCATTTCGCAATCGCGCGGCGGCTCTCGTCCTGAGAGATACAAGCCGCCGGCGGCGCGCGCAGCGAAACGAAATTCCGCGCCTGACGTAAATCGACCGACTGCTCGCTCTCTCTCTTTCTTCTCGTTTTTTCCTTCTCTCGCTCGCTGTACAAGCACTCGAGGAGAGAGCGATCGTTCAAAATCACTGCGCAGACTGAGGAATCCTCTCTTATGGTTAAAGAATTTTCGCTGACTCGAGTGCAAATGCTTTTAGAGCAAGTATAGATGGAATTTCGAGTACGGGGCTGCCTGTCGTTTTATTCGAAATAACTAGCAGTATTTTTGATCAAACGGGGGTTTTTTTTATCGTTTTTTTTTTAAACTTTTTATCCGGAATGAATTTGACGAGATTGGCGCGAATACGCGCAAACTTTTGACTTTTACTAGAATATATAGGCGCCTCGCTTATCGCGCGGATATACACGCGTAGCGCTATATATACAGACTTTTATTTGACTTTTCAAAGAGCGATATATGACTCTGTGCTGAAATTATTCTTTCTCGATGTTTCAATAAAGGCAACGAGAAGCCCGCCAGCGTTATAAAAACGTCAGGTGAAAATAAAACTGTTGATCCCGAACTGGCCAACATCTGCAGGCACCAGCTTTTCAACACAAAGTATACATCCCAGCCTTCGGAATTTCGTAGATTCGGCCGTCTAGATAATTAAGTAGAATCACGCGCGCGCAGTAATTCAAGGATAACGCGCGCTCAGTCGTAAAAGCGCTGAAATACAGGCTCGGAAAAAAGCGCCTAGGCTCGTGATAAAGTCATAAAGCGAGTATTTCGCCGGGGCCGTCCTTTAGGCCGGCGCCGGCGCGGTAAGTATTTTCCGCTCTCCGAAGAAAGCGCGAGAATTGAATATGTTAGAGGAGTTTGAAATTATAATGCGACGCCGGGCCGGCTTGTAAAGCTAATAAAGAAGAGCGAGAGGCCACGACCTCTTTGCTAAGCGGCAACTCGATTCCCCGGCGCTTTTGCGCCTCTTCCCTCCCGAGTATATTGAACTGTCTGGTGCAAAGACCCTGCGTGCTTCGAAATTTACCTCTCGGATGGTAACGAAATTACGTAATGCTTGCTTTTTTTGTAGAATTTCAACGCGTTGAAGAGATATAGCTAATTGCTCCGTCGCCTCTGAGATACACCCGAGCGATAGATTCGCGTTATTCGGAAGCCAGAAATTTACAAGCCACCGGGCAGTTTGTACATTTTACGGCTGAGTATTTGCAGCGCGGCTCTGCCGGAGCCTGGCTTATCGATTATTCACGGAGCGGACGCAATCGCGCTCGCTCGGCCATCGAAGCGCGCGCGCGCATCGGTAAAATCTCTCTCTCTCTCTCCTGTAATCTCGAAAAGTCTGATCCTTTTATGTCGCACTAATGACGCCTAATCGACTTCCTGCGCGCGCGGCGCGCCAGTTCCTCATGAATCTTCGATTAGATCTGAGTGCACCTGCCCGTGCCTGGTCATTTCGCGCGGATGCCAATTACACGCGGGGTTATTAAAAGCGGGGAATGCGGAGGGATGGGGCTGGGGTATCGTTTGGGCATCTGTATGTAAGTATTATCGTGGGGATCTTTACCTATTGATTTGGTTAATTGGATGCTGGGATGTTGTAGCGCGCTCTTTTGATCGGGCAACCTTGTTTCTCTGCCAAATATATTTACGTTTTAAGTACCTTTAATTGCTGTTGGGTGTCGATTGGAAGATTAAGCGTTTTCTTTTGTTTTTAGAGCCTACTGGTAGGCTGTTTGATTGAGATAGGAGTTGAGGAGGAAAAAAGTTATTATCTCTTGAAAACATCTATTTTTCGCAGTGATGATCATGAGTCTCGTTGAATTTTTGAGATGTTGACAGGCGTAATTACAATTAACATGATTCATGCGAAATTCGCGGGGAAAACACAAATTTTGACCGTGAATCATCCTCGACCTTGCCTATGTACATCGCGAATATTTAAGGCACGTTTTTTGCTCGGTTACCTTGAAAACGTCACATTTATTATAAAGTGTACCATGGAAATGTTTTACGCACCATGGGAGATGTTACACTTTAAATTCCACGAAATAACTTGAACAAGTCGGTTTCGTTCTTAAAAATCACAATTTTCAAGATTCTTTGGTAAAAAATTGTTCTTTATCAATCGAGTGATTCACAGAGAATTTTTTTTTTTAATTACTTTATCGTTTTGTAAAACAGACTGTAAAAAATTCAAAATCTTATCAAACTTAGATAAATTTTACCAGGTTTATTACTTACTAGTTCAAAAATAAGAATGCAAGAAAATTTACCACAAGTAAAATATATATGTCACCACTTACAAAACAGTTCGGCAACTTTTTTTTATACAACAAAAAGAAGAGTCAAAATGAC
>JAPYZA010008403.1:0-11474 GCA_030522685.1 Eupelmus azureus | reverse complement strand
TCACATCGGAAGTCGAGTCAAGAGCCTAATGGAATTTCTCCAACGTCGCCTGCACGCGGGGGCTGACGTTGAAAAAACAAAGTCTGTCTCTTACATCACGCATAAACAAACAAACCGCGCGCGGCGTCCTCTTGGATCGCGTTACTCCGCCCACGTACATCAGCCCCCCCCCCCCCCGCGGGGCAGAACGAAAATTCCACGAGTCATCCGGTTCTCTCTCCCTTTCGGAGCCTACTGCGAGATGTCTTCTGGCGGTCGATCGATATTATATGCATGTGGATAAATATACGGGAGAAGCCGTCCTGAGATGGCATGCGCCTAATGGAGAGAGGCGAGTTTAGGTATGGGTATATGTTGTAGGAATTGCGGGTTGATGCCCCAGTTATTGGGGAATTATTTAGGGATGGCTTGTGAATGAAAAACAGTTTGCATGCTGCGTGCGGCGCGGTGGGGTGTTTTCTGGGTGTTATTCGAATTGCTTCGCGGAATGCCGAGTATTGATTTACGCTCGGGAAATTAATATTTATGTCGGCGGTAGAGGAGTAATGAAAGTAAACGGTGTTTACGAGCTCGATGAATGTTTCGTAAAAATATTAACATGTTGCTGCAAGTGACTTGAGCATATAGAAATATGATTAATTTAATATTTATTGAATAAATACAGTTAGCGAGGAAATCGTTACATATTATTGAAAAAGAAACGCAAAAATTTTTAATCGACTATGCTAAATACATCCATCATCTATAAATAAACTTGTAACCAACTCAATTCCCCCCTAAACTAACCAAATCAAATCACCCAACACGTACCATTAAAAAACCACCAATAATCAACACCACAAACCAACCACGGCGCTGAAATACCTCACCGATTCACGAAAAATCCATCCTCGCAATGAAACTCGCCACCAGAGCGCGCATCCATATACGCAGCAAGCCTATACCCACCGCGCGCAACTCGTCTAATCGGATTAATTTCAAAGTCGAGGGATTATCTCTCTCAGCTCGTGCCGCGTGCATAATCTCGCGCGGAATCTGATGCGCGCACGAAACTCGGCACGCTAATGCTCTCGCCTTCGAGCTTTTGCGCGTTTTATTGCGAATTATACAGGTGCGCGCGCGCTTTCGGCGCGTTGCGGTATTCTCGATGAGCTTGTAAATGGCTTCGCGTTTATGTCAGATATGCGCGCGCGCGCGGCTTTAAGTGAATGTATTCTGTATGGACACTAAGTGCACTTTGAGGGTAATTTCGTCATGCGCGTGGACTTGCGAAATGCGAGCTCTTTGGAGGTTTTTTTTTGTCTGGGGGTTGGTGTAATGTTGGACGGGGTTTTAGGATGTATACGGATTTTTGGGAGAAGTGATTTTTATGGCTGTTTTATGCGGGTTTGGAGATGTTGATCTTTGAGGAAAATACTCGTTTTGTTACTGTCAAAAGTTTGTGATTGAATTTTTAATTATGTAACTTATGTTTTGTATTTAAGTTTTAATATAAATTATGTAAAAATAAATAAATAATGTGTTAATAAATAACGTTGAATAAATAATGATATAATTCCATTATGATTTTTTGGTTTGTTGTACACTCGTAATAATTGTGTAACTTTACAATAATTTATAATATTATTATGTACTATATTTTGTTATAATTTTTTTCTTTTATATGCAAATGTAAAGACAATGAAGTTTTAAATGAAAAAATCAATAAGGCCCCTAGTAGAAATGATTCCATTTAATGGTTAGTTAATCTCCAGATAATTACATTTTTCTTGCTGGAAAGGTTTTGGAAAAATGTATGAGTTTTTATATTTATCGTTTTTTATTCTGTCAAATTATTAGATTTGTCATTAATACCTATTTTTATCCGTACTTTAAAAATAAAAGATAAAAATAAAGGAAAAAAAAGGAAAAATAAATCTTCTTACAACTGAGCGGTTTTTGAATTCATGAGTGACCGTAAAGTCTGACGCATTAAATTTCCTAGAATACAATCTTTAAAAAAATTTCAGAAATTTTGTTTAAAAAGCAATTCAATTTTAAATCACAAGAAATTAAAAAGCATGGATGCATGAGTCAATTAATTCATTCTTGATTTATGAAATTTCATTAATAGTAAACAAAATATTAATTCGTTTTAATTAAAGTTGCTCTGAATATTTCAAGAGGCGACTATAGAAATGTAACTGTATTTACTCTAATTGCTTATGAGTATTCTGATTTATTTTGCTGTTACCTTAATATTTTAAAGGTTAATATTGAATTTTTAAATGTAATAAATATAATTTTTATTAAAATATAAAATTAACAATTGAGTGAGAAATATATGAGTTCTTGAATTCTTTGTAATAAAGAGGATGTTATATCACTTTCAAGGGAATTTTAACAAAATATTAAACATACAAAAAAAGATAGCGTTCCTATTGTTTATTACTTTTCTTTACAATATTTGCTACGCTTCATTTTGTTCCGCTCAAATTACGTACAACACTTTAATTAGTATTGAGTGTAGGTATTTAAATTTATCTTTATGTTCTCATTTTTTCAGTTTGTGATATTAATAGTATACTTAAAACAAATAATATACCTAAGGAGGTCAATAAATTATAGTTTAATGCAATTATGAAAATTAAATTATATTTAAACAAATGAATTGTTTTTATTAATATAACTTTTTCATTTGATACTAAAATAAATAAAAAGAAAAGCAAAAAATAATTTGGTCGAGTCATATTATTATGATATAATTATGCAGTCCTCGTTTGAATCAGAATATCCTGTCTGTATAATGAGTATTTACTTGGATTTAATTTATAGTTTTTCATCAGTTTCTAAACATACAATATTACTATATTTAAAACAAATATTATGATTTAAAAACATAATTCATATCTTTCAAATTGATATACTTAATCATTAAATGATTTTTCGATATGTTCCTTTTTTCATCGCTCTCCATCTCGACATCGCTTTGGATGAGATATAATATATATTAGATGAATAGGCGATGCAGATGAAACAATCAACATTATTCCCATAAGTAATATTAATATTGAACAAAAATTCATTTTCCTCAATTTGGTCTTTGAAATACTAAATGCTATGTCAACGAGTTGTTTATTTTTGTATATTCTAATCTCCTATATATATCTTTATACTATAAGCTATAATACTTTAAACTGTATACTATAAAAGACATTGAGTAAACTTATAATTCACTGAAGATTTGTTTAAACCTTTTGAACACTGTGATATAAAGAGACTTTCCTTTATATAGATAATGTAAAGCCGTAAATGTACGTAATTCAGTCATTCACAGAAAGGAAAAAGAAGTGTTTTTCTTCTAACATCTGATAAATACGTGGACGTAATTTTGCAATTATTATTTAATTTTTTTGAAAACTTGTTTGTTTATTTGGCAGATTTTATACGAATTAAAAATTGAAGCAACATTTTTATTATATTTAAGAAAAATTCCGTGAATTATAACATATTGGGATTTCTCCCAAAATTTTTTAATATGTCAAACGTGAGTACGGTGTAAAATTTTTTATTATTCAATTATGCACTATACAAAACATGTGTAAATTTCATAAAACAATAGTGATTTATATAACTTTTATATGAAAATAACGAACGCACTAGAGGATTTATAGCTATTATTTAAATTTTGGACTAAATAAACTGTCGGAAAATTGCATGAAAAATTAGGACACTCATATTTTAAATTTGTGAAGTCAAATCTCCAACTACTTTAATGCAAACAAATAAATACTGCATTAACCTACTTATATTTCCATCCAAGCCCAGCAAAGCATAAATTAACTTTCACATGTAAAATTTTGTCGAAATTCACTCAAAATTACATACACTTTATTCACCAAAAGAACTCGCCGCACTAAAAGTAACCCCGAAGCCAACAAAAAACATTTTAACAAGTCATGCCCGTCATCCCACCATATCCAACCATAGCAGCCTCTCCGTCAAAGCCAAAGAGCTTCCAGCCTCCGCAGCTAAAAAAGCGCGCATCGACTCCAAGAGAGCACAGCGATGAGAAAAGCGCGCGTCACCGGCGCAAGCCAAATACACATAAGCTTCTTTGATTCGTCGAAATCCGAGCGACCCCTTTAAGGTCGCTAATTAAAAGCGGTAAACGTAACGTTTGATTCGCCTTCTGTTTTTCACTCTCTCCGAAAGCTTGTGCCAAAGTAATGTCAGCGCGGGATGCAAATCAACAAAGTAACTTCCGAGACCCTCTTTTCATAAGCGCAAAAGTCGAGCTGCGGAGTGATGGTTAATTAGTGCGCCTTTTCGTGGCGAGTTGAAACCAGGAAATTTTTTTATCGCAATTCGTGTGAAGCGGATTGACAGTTGTTGTTCGAATGACGAAGAGGCGATGATACGTTTTTAGAAGAGATGCTATATATGCAATTGGAATGGTGGTGATGTTAGTTTAAGTTTATTTGTTGGAGAATGTTATACTATTCCAAATAGATTTATAGAATATATTAAGTAGTTGGAGATTGCATTGAAGCGGTAAAAATTTAAAAGGTGTATTATATTTTGTGATATAATGTTTATAACAAACAAATATGATATATATTTTTAGTGTATTTTTAAAAATGGATTATCATCAGTCAGTAAACTTTATAGCTCAAAATTATATCAACAAATGTTGAAAATTAATTAGAATTTGACCAGATGTGTTATTTAGTTTAATATATCTGGCCAGACTCTGGTTAATTTTCTACCCGGGTAATAACTTGAACAAATTTATTAAGGCTGTATGAATAATGACTTTTCTGTTCTTAAAAAAATATTAAACTAGCCTTTGAGAACTTAAAGAAATGATTGCAAGTTATTTGAAGTTCAAAAGGTTAAAAGCGAATTTAGTCGTTTTCCTAAAAGTATAAATAAATACACTTGTAAAGTTATTATTTGACAATAGCCTTATTTTCAACTCTTTAATTACAAGATAGTATTAACAATAAGTTATTTTTATAAAGAATATTAGGATTAACATTTGTAATGAAACTTAATAAATTATTATAAATTCGGCTGTAATAAAATATTATTAAAATCTTTCAAGTTTATTCAACTGAAAGAATTTAAAAATAGTCTGATAGAGTCAGGAAATAATGTTAGCAGTCTACACGATGTTTGTATTGGGGTACATAAAAACTGTGTACCTCCGGGAAATCTGTTTTACGTCTCAAACAAAGTGTACAGTTACCGAACACACTCTGTTTAGACAACTTTAATGCATCATTTTTTTCGACAGAAATTCAAAGCTCATACTGCAAGAAATGTAATTCTTTGAATTTTATACTGTTGAAAGTAGTATATGAAGATGTGGTAGTTACTTAAACGTATTAAACTATATTTTATACCAATCGAGCCGAAAAGTCATGACAAAGTCGTCAATTGCATTTATTTGCTTGAATTACCACTGAAAAGGATATTATTTATTGATATGTACAAAGATTTATCGGATCATTATGACCCCATGAAAAACATCTTATCTGAACGAAGCATATAGAATTGTCAGACTAGCTGCGACATTGACAATCACATAAAAAATCTGGAAATATAGGCACGATTAGATGTATCGTAAAGCTCCGATAGCTCTTTAAGTAATTTTTCATTTTCTCATTGACGTATGTCCTTCTTTGATCCGATCTTACAATTTTTGGCTTTTTATGAAATTATATTTTTTGAACTAGGTAAAGTTCTTTATGTGATTTGCTGTTTTATTTTTATAATCTACTCGAAACACACTTTCGAGTATCTCAAAAAATTATCTATAATGTTGAAGACATATATATTCGACATGTATATTTGACTCGTAGTTATTGTTTCGTTTAAAAATTATCTATAGTGGCAAAAACATATATATCATTTCTGACTCATAGCCATTGTTGCATGAATACAAAAATATCTCTGCATTAAATCTAAAATTCCAAATGATTTATTTCTTTTTTTTTGTGAGGGCAAGGCATACGAGCAAATTTTACCTAGTAATAACTATGTCAGAGTCGCTGATAGACTGATTTAAAGTATTCATCGACGTGACATTCAATAGCAGAAACTTTTTTTGTTTATTTTGATAATTTTATTTTCATTTTATTAAATGTAGATTGATATATTTTTAATTAGTTTTTCAATAATTTTTTAAAATTTTTATCGATTTTTTCTAAAATTTAAATTTTAAAGTTTATTTTTCATCTTTTATTTTGTTAGATTATTTATCGCAAAGTAAGTGCCAAGGAGATTTTTATTGACATTTTATTTTGTTCCGTTTTTATAATAAAAGTAGTGACACGTAAAATAAACTACTCGTATATAATGGGGTTAGTTTTTTTATATTGCTGTTACAATGTGCATTGATAGTTTTTTGTAGTTGATGTTTATAAATGATGCACTTGTGTAAGCAGCGCTAACATTCGGATATAAGTGTATCTATTAATTTTTTATTAATTTAATGCAAAACAATAATTTATAGTATCTCCCTGGTAGAAACATTGACGAGCTTTTTACCAGTGGCTGGCCAAATTTTCGACGATTAGTCAACGATTTCACCATCGGTTGACCAGAAAGCCCGTTTATTTCGACATCCAATAATGCGAGCCGCTGGCCAACGGATGGTGAGATTTCTTAATATAAAATTGTAGGTTAAATGTATGGCTCTTGAATTATAAAATGTATATACTTAATGTATAATTATAAAATTTATTAAACCTAAAAAATTATTTAATCTAAATTTATTGAATTTCGCTCTCCTGATTAGACTATGTGTGTGTATTATACATTCGAGTGATCTAGACTGTGCTCCAAGTCTTTATAACTGTCCACTGTTAGACATCTTAAATTTTGGTTTTAGTACCTACTAGCCACAAGTTTCTGAACAAGTAGGTTTCAATTTATATCAGACCAGGCTTAAAATATTCCTTGAGGCTCACTACAGCCCTGATAAAAAATAAACCAACAAAAATGGTCTGTTAGCCAGCGCCAGGCCAGCGGTCGCTGGTCAGTGCATCTGGTGAAAGTTAAGTATTCACTAGTCAATGATTGGTCAATCCTCAAAAGACATTCTTAAGAAATTAAAATAAATAACCTTAAATAGTCTTTCAACATGTAAAAATTATTATTTTTTACAATGTTGAAAGACTACATATTTGAGGTTATTTATTTTAATTCCTTCAGAATATCTTTCGAGGATTGACCAATCATTGACCGATCATTGAGTGAATACTTAACTTTCACCAACTATACTGACCGGGCGCTGGATCAAAGACCATTTTGGTTGGTTTATTTTCTACCAGGGCGGTAGTGACTTTAAAGGAATATTTTAAGCTTGATCATATATAAACTGAAACCTACTTGTTCAGAAACTTGTGGCAAGTAGGTACTAAAACCAGAATTTAAGATTTCTAACAGTGGGCTGTTTTAAAGATTTGGAGCACAGTCTAGATCACTTGAATATATAAAATAGTATATAATACATATATTATGTAGATGTAAAAACTTTGTTAACCAAAATTTGTATCGATTATTTATAAAATTAAAAAGTATTTTTTTAATCAGTTAATTTAATCTATTTTAATCAAAATGGATCGTTTAAACCAATTCGTGTCATAAATAATATTCAATTATGAATATTTTTATAATCCATTAGAGTATTTTAGAAATATTTTTGGATAAAAATTGAAAATTTGTTTTGTATTTTTATTAGTACTTAAAAAATGTATTCTTTTAATGAAACATTTTTTCAATTTAAACATAGTATATTTTACTACGTTTTATTCATACGTATTCTAATTTTCTTTATCGCAGCAAAATACTAACAGTTAGTTTAATGTGACAGTAAATAGTTGTAATTAATAAAACCAAGACCTTGTGTTTGGCCTTTGCACAAATATTTATATTCCACACCACCGGCGCGGAATAAGCCGATAACCGACCGTTCTTCGTTAGTATTAACAGCGTTCTTGTCTTTGTTAATTGGTTTAGTAATATCAGCGTGAAAAGTTTTATTTATTACCCAAAACAAAATCAAATTAGTGAATCAATGAACAATGTTTCAGATAATATTTACGATCTTATCTATTGCTGCAGTTTTAGACAAAGGAGTTACTTATAGAATATTAGGAGTTTTTCCATTAAATAGTTATAGTCACGAAAGAATATTTGAAGCTTTAATGAAAGGGTTAGCCAATCGTGGTCATCAAGTAGACGTCGTAACACATTTTCCTCCTAAAAATCCACCACCAAACTACAGAACTGTTGTTAATCTTAAAGGAACAAAGCCAAATCTTATTAATAATTTTACAATAGATTTTATTGAAAATCATCTTGAAGAATTAACTGTCACCATTGCTACTTTACACGGCAACAGGATTTGCGACTTAATGGGCTTGAGGGATATGCAAAATATCATTCATAACCCACCAAAAGATCCACCTTATGATGTATTCATCACCGAGGTAATAACTCATTTTATTAACTCATACTAAATTTAAATAGAACTTCTTTAAAAACATTTTAAGATAAATAAGGAAAATATCTCATTGTTTTTAGTAAAAATACGTGATATCAGTAATAAAATAATTAATTCTTCAAAGTAAAATTAATAAAATTGCTGATAAAGAAAATATATAGTTTGAATAAAAAGTACTAAGAAAAGCAATAATGTAAATCTCTTCACATCTTTTTACTGACAATCATAATATCTTGTTAGGCTTTTGCAGCTCATTGTTTCATGGGAATTGGTTATCATTTTAAAATTCCGATAGTTGCAATATCTTCATCTGCAGAATATCCTTGGATAAGTGAATTGACAGGAAATAACGACAATCTTGCCGTAGTTCCAAATTGTCTGACTATGACATTTGGAAAAATGAACTTTTGGCAAAGACTAGAAAATGTGCTAACTTATCACAATGAAAACCGCAAATTTTACATGACTACAGAGCATGTGCAAACAGAAGCAATGAGAAAATATATTAATCCAAATATACCAAGTATTAGAGAAATAGAAAAATCAGTAGCTCTAACGTTAATTAATAGCCATCCCATACTTGATGGTGTCAAATCAGTATTACCAACGCTTGTGCAGATTGGCGGTTTGCACATAAGAGAAGCTAATTCTACATTACCTTTGGTACATTTAAACTACTTTAACAAATTCGCTTAAAAATGCTTAGAGAATATAAAATTTGTTCACGTTTCTAAAAATACTGCCCAGAATTCCTAGGAAAAGGTACGAGATCTTTTTCAGATCTTGAATAAAACTTTAAGGTATTGCAGAAACCATTAGAGTCACTTAAAATATTTGAAAAAAGTCTTGTTACTCTTTTTTAAACGAGTTCTTGAAAATTTCTTAACAATTTTAATAAAAAAAAATAATAGCTTTATACTACAAATTTCGCGTATGTAACGCATATTTTCTAAAGAATATTAGTATACAAGTATTTCTTAATAATTTATTAAATAACAGAATCTAAAAAAATGGATGGATGATAGTAAAGAGGGAGTTATATATTTTACTTTTGGATCAATGGTTCTAATTGAAACTTTGCCAGAAAATATTTTAAAAATACTATACTCTTCATTTGAAAAGTTGAAACCTGTACGTATACTGATGAAGATAGCCAACCCAAGCAAATTACCACCTGGTTTACCAGAAAATGTATTAACTTTATCCTGGATACCTCAACAGTCAGTTTTAGGTATGATTTTTCTATTATTTTTAGTTTAAGTATTATGTATTTGTATTGTAAGAACTTATTTTAATTTCTTATTTATCAGTATTTAACTGATAGATGTTTAAAAACCACAATTTTTACAGCTCATAATAATACACGAGTATTTATAACCCACGGTGGATTAATGAGCACCCAAGAGGCTGTTTATTATGGAGTACCAATGATTGGAATTCCATTATTTGCAGATCAACCACGAAATATTGAGTCCTTTGTGGCTAAAAATATGACAATAAAACTTGTTTTGAGAGATATTACAGAAGATACGTTTGATGCGGCTTTAAAGTCAATCCTTTTTGATCCAAAGTATAGGTATTAATATTTCTTACATACAATTATATATACTTTATATTTTTTTTTTATCTTTTTATTACTTTTTTTAAATATCTAATTTTGAAGATCTACTTAGTATAAGAAAATGTAAAATTATCTATTTAACATTATAGCAAAATAATATTTAAATTTTTTAGAAAATATGCAAAATATTATTCCAAGGTCTTTCGGGACCGGCCGCAAAGTGCTATAGACCAGGCCTCTTTTTGGATAGAATATATCGTACAACACGGACCAAATATTTGGCGGTCTCCTGCTTTTGATCTTACTTGGTGGCAATTAGCTATGTTGGATATTTACGGTTTCCTATTAGTTGTTTTAATTTTAACAATATTTATACTTTACTGTATATTTAGATATTTTGTAATGAAATTAGTGAGACTTTTATTGACAAAAGGGAAACAAAAAGAAAAAAAAATTAAATAGTAATTTTTTAACTATTTTTTTAAAAACCTACAAAAATTAGAATTTACGTACAGTAGCTTATTTTGATTAGTATATTTACAATTGCTATTTAAGAATATTAGTAATATAAAGAATTTATGATTTGAAATAGTTTCTAACAATAAGTTAATGATAAAATATGAGAATGTAATATAATGTAGAGATACAAAGCGATGAATCAAATCAAATTTGATGTTCAAAAATTTTTAAATCTCTCTTCATAGTTACTTAACAACCTACAAACTTACATCAAAGCCACGCCATCATATCCACGCACCCGCGAACCTCTAAAAGATTTCTCCAACTTCAGTCGCGATCCGTACGGGTCTTTATTTAGCCTTTATAACCCTTTATCTCTTTCTCAAGAGGAGCTCGCTCCTTGAGCGTGTTCTCTCGGTTTCTTTTTCCCTCTCCCGGTGCGGTCTCAGTTCCCCTTTTCATCGCGCGCTTCCAAGCGTCATCGGGCCCCCCTCGCTCTTCCTCCTCTTCTCCGCATCGCGCAAGAAGCCAAACCCGCCGACGTGCGCTTGTCTTACTGTCATCGTCACGACTGCATAAAATTCAGCTTTGTACGAGATTGCGAGACGTTTTCTTTGTAGGTTATCAGCCGGCGTTTTTGTGAACTCTATATGCGCCTACTTGAAAGAGGTCGGTTCAGCTAGTGTCTATCGCGCGTCAAAAGGAATAAATTTAATGCCGAGTTCGGATTTGTTTTTGTGCGTAAATGTGTAGGAGTTTCGTTTCAATGTTTTTATAAATATTGATCTTTTTTCAAAATAACTTAAAAAATTTTATTAATAATAAATAGATATATAATCAACCAGATTAAAACTTATAATACGCTTGATAATATTAGTCATTTCATCATATAAGTATTGTTAAAATGATTGTTAAACTTATTTGTATAGATAGCTGTAATAATGTCTACCATAACAAATA
>JAPYZA010008399.1:0-11761 GCA_030522685.1 Eupelmus azureus | reverse complement strand
GCTCGTTCCTTTGGGACGTCCAGCGGCTACTCTACCTGCGCCAGCGCGCGAGAGAATAGAGGGGCGGAGAACTATGAGGGCCAGCAATGAATGTTCGATGAGTAATGTCCATTGTGCGACGAGTGCTGAATGGGCTCGGCAAATCGAAAAGCTCGCCCGCAAGCTCTCTGTAAGGCGTACACGCATACCGCACTTTGATTCTCGCGTGTCTCTCTCTTTCTCGTCTTTTTTCCCGCCCGCGAATAATTCGCTCGAATGATTGGTTTTCCTCGCTCCTCTTGTTTCGCTCGGCCCGATCGATGTAAATGCTTGCGCTTTTTTCCCACCCGAGTATTTCGAGTTTTTCTTCTGGAAGTGTATGAGGCATGCCGCGCGCGCGCGCGCGTTCGAGTTATTTCGTACGAAAATGTTGTATTGAAGGTTGTTTTAGAATAAATTCTTCGAATAGGTTACACGTTCTCTGGACCGTCTTTGTTCCTCGGAAATTTTTCAGTGGTATTTCATAAAATTGAATGGAAAACGGGCCATGCTCTTGAGGCAATTTCTGACGTATTTTCATGGATCTTCCAAAGGTATCGATTTTGTTTTTCAATACTGCATTTAATAAAGTACTGTATTATTAAATAGCTTTCGAATTTCTGAGCAGCGTAAGTCTTTGAGAGGATTCACCCAGTTATTTTTGCAAATTAATAAAATTTCTAATAAGAGCTTTGTAAGTATATAATGATATATAACACCGAACAAAAAAATATTTCCTCTGGCTCTTTAATAAAAGTAATATTTAATCTGTACTAGTATAAATCATTCAATCAAAAACTTATTTTAGAATTAAAAAGAAACGTTTACAAATAAGTCAACTTCATCGCTCTACTACATAAGAATTTCATAATGCGCTTTACTCCAGCCACGCAGACACACGAAGCAAAGACTTACGACAGGCATGCACCAATTAAAAGTGGTTTCCCGGTGCGCGCGTCGACTAACGCAATAAACCGCCCATATAATAAGCAATTTGCATAAGCCTGTTTCGAATCGGGACCTTAATAACCGCGCTTGGCCGGCATAAAATAAACAAACTTTTTTAACGCGCGATCGCTTAAAAAAGAGAAAATAACCTCGACCCGCATTGTCCGCAAGCTTTCTTTTTTTTTTTTCTTTTTTTTTTTTTTTTAATCGAACCCGTGGAAAAGTTTTATACGTCCGAATGAAAGAGCGCAGCCTCCCTGGATTAAGCGACCCGACGCTACTCCTTTCTTTATGTATATATGAAAAAAATGGCGGTGGCACGCAGCGTTCGAGATCGTAAAATACTTGCCGAGTTTTAGCCGGTTATATGGCGCTGGAGGCTTGCACGCGCCTTTTTTTTACGAGATTTCTTTCACGCGTATAAGACGCTGCATGCGCCTCCCGTGGTGAGCTGGATATATAGAGAGCGATGATGCCGGAATGCAGTTGGGAAAGGAAGGATAATTAAGAGTGATGTATTTTGAGCTTTTTCGCGTTGAGGGATTTTTTGTAGGTGTTCATGATGATTTTGTAGTGTGAATTTTTATGCTGCTTTTGATTTTACACTAATTTATTTATTTAATGCGTAACAGAATAAATTCGAAATTGAATTTATTCACTTTAAATAAATATATTGTAGCATGGGGTTAATCGAGCAAATTACAGATTATTGTTATTAAGTTCTTTATTATTCGTCTAGACCTTTTTAAATTCTTTGATCTTCTTCTAGGATATCTATGGTAGTTTAACAGCTTACTCAAACGGCCCTAGAAAAAGAATAAAGAATTTAATAATAAAAATTTGCAATTCGCTCTATTAGTTCTATACTTGGGTACATCTGATATTTTCGAGGTATAAATAAAATTAAAATGTTTGACGAAAGCTGCTTTATTACCCTACTATTTGGAATGTTAAGAGCGATGCTGCAATTACTATTACTTAATTAATTGCCACGGATTATCCATCATTGTTATTTTGGCCAGAAAAAAGAAATGTCAGTCCATCAGCGCTAATTACCAATCAGAATTGATGAGCGCAAATCTCATACTTTACCCGCGCTCGCATCGCAAAAGAGCCCGAATTAATATCATTTTCGTGCCGGCTTAATTACCCATATACACCGCGCGCGCACGCTCACACACACACTCACACGCACACAAACATCAGCGGTCCTTTGAGCGCTCAAAAGGATCCATTCAGTAGTCATTCACGCATATATCTCTATATCCAGCACGTATTCTTTCCATCCAAATTACACGGCGATTGTACTCTCTCTCTTTCTCTCTCTCTCTCTCGCTCTCTCTCTCTCTCTTTCTCTCTTCGTGTGCGCATAAAAAGAATCGGGCCGCGATTGTTATACGCCCATGCTGGTCCGAGAACGCGCGGGCGAAGAGAGAGAGAGAGAGAGCTTATTGAACCTTACCGAAAGGATGGTCGTTGGTACGAAGGCCGCCGCGTCGATGAGAGTCAATGCCGAGAGAGCGCGGCAGTCATCGATGTATTTCGGTCACGTATATCGGCCTCGCGGCGCAGGTGTACCATCCTGAACAGATCTGGTGTAACGGATGCTAGCTGGTGCTCTTTGTGAAGCTGGACAAGCAGAGATTACGCAGAGTACCTGCAAGCTCTTTTCGATGGCGCAAGCTCTGGCATAAATTGACGCGCCATCTCGTAATGGCAGTCATTTGGGACTTGAAGAGGGACAGTAGTTGCATTATTGTCGCGAGATACGGCCGGGCTGGCTTTAAGTGAGAGTGGTTGCGCTGAACGATCACTGCTTTTTGGAGAGCTTCGGGTAGCTTGTTGAGCTGCACGTATTGTTACTTTTTTTTATTTATTGGATAGCAAGGACTGTGAGAATTAGTTTTTTTTCAGAACTAAATAAAATTTAATTATTTTGATGTGTATGTTTTAAAATGAGAGCGTTCTGTCTTTTTAAAAATTTACTTTAATCAATGTTGTTTATGAAGTGAAATTTCGTTATTTTCAGATTGGCTACAATTAATTAAAAGGCTCTATTAATGTGCAATTTTGATGAATGTTTTTTTAAGCGTTTATTTTAATAAAGAAAACATAATTTGAAATATACACAGTGAAGTTATGGTTTATAAAATTCATCGCAAAATAAACATTATTTTAATCAATTGAATTTACACATTACCTTGGCCACACAAACTATCTGCATATATTAACTTCAATCCTTTATCTTAAAAGCAACAATATCATAAAAATGGATAAAATGTTATTTTCGTATACGATTTATTTATTTCATCAATATAAAAAAGAAAACAAAAACTATAAATTTAAAGCTTAATACCACCTTTTGACGTGCGCAGAACTACTAAAAATACTACTTTCAGAAAAAAATGTCAAACTCAATATCAAAGCAGAAAAAAGTCCTGAAGGAAAAAAGTCGGCGCACATCGAGAGATAGACAAAACGTACCAAAAAGAGACGGAAAAAATTGGAAGAGAGAGGCGAGCCGTACACGCGCTTTGGCAACTCTCTCTCTCCCTCTCTATCTTTCTCTCTCTCTCTTTTTCCCGCAACGACGAAAGCGTACAATAACGATTTGGATTGTTCTCTTCGTCGTTATATCCGCGTCCGGCTGCGCGTGTCGATTTCGAATGACCCCCCGGAGAAGGATCGCAGCCTGCAGTTGGGAATAAGAGAAATAATAATTGTTGAAATATGTGCGCCCCTCGCTTTTCTTTTTTTACGCTCGCGATGCGAAAGTGACGTTGACATCAGAAAAAATATTCGGCCGAAAATGCGCAAATGCAAGCGCGCGACGAATATGGAAAAGCCTTTTTTGACGTATTGCAAACTGGCCAGTCCGCGCTTTCGCAAGTTTTATTTTATTTATCAAGCCGGCCCGCTCGCCAGCTTTTCGCGTATTAATCTTTGATATTTATTCATAATACGAAAGTGTATACAGATACGGCCTGCTAAAAGCAGCGTGTACCAAAAGTTAATATTCCAGCGGGCGCGCGCGCGGGTGCAGGAAAATTTCCGTGTACGTTTTTAATAAATTTATATTAGAGCCATTAGCAAAAGTTTTTCCTTTTTAAAGCAAACGCGATGCCAAATTTTACGAACGCGTCCCCGCGCTCGAATTTTCCCCGGACTTCATTAGTTCTGCATTTTTAAAAATATTTTTGCACGCCCGCTCTAATCCACGTAAAAAAGGCATTAAAAAAGCGGTCGGCTCGCGCGCACCCAAGACATAAATCCCGCCTGCTCTCTATTATAAATTATTTAACGGAGCTGACATTCACGACTAATAAATTAGTCGTGAATGTCAGGTCCGTTAAATAATTTACGAGCACGAGCTCAGGAATTAATATCTTCTATTTTTCCAACGCAAGCTTTCGCGCGTTCGTTGCACTCTTTCGAATTTGCGACACTATCGCACTATAAACAAAGAAAAGAAGTGTATCAGACGGAAATAAATAAAGGGAAGCGCTTATGAGAATCCTCCTCTCGCAGCCGAGCAATATCGACGATAGGATTAATTAGCATCGAAAGGATTCGCTCTCTCTCTTTTGAGAGGTAATTCGCGAGCTGCCTCGCAAGCTCCCAGACCTATAAGTCAATAGTTGCCTTTCAACCCGCTTCTTAGCTTGCCAAGATTGAATTCCTTGGTTGGCGTTATACATTATTGAAGAAGAAAGATATACCCCCAAGGCTTCGTTCTCTCCCTCTCTCCGCCTCCCTTTCTATCTCCTTCTTTCTCCAGGCTGTATACGTACAGGTTCTTCCGTATTGTTCTGCGAGAGAGAGCGAGCTTGCGGAGGGGAGGGCGGCGAAAATTCATCTCGACACGCCGGACGCACCGGAAACATTTTATCTTTGTACGCGTAAGGCCACTACGGTATATTTCTCTTTCTCTCTCGTTGTCTTATTGCTTTCTTTTTTTAGGTGGAAGGTGAAAAAACGCCGCGCGTCCAAGCATAATTGCTCGAGCGCCCAACGAATAGCCGTGAAATTTCTTTTCTCCATTCGCGGGAATATTACGAATTTCTGGAAATCTTTTCGCTTTGGAGAGGAGTTTGTTTGTATAGGAGCGCGCTGGTGCCTTATTTGCATGATAATGTGATTCTTAGTTTCAGCTTTGCGTCTGAGTGAGGTTATTAATTATGGGACGTTGAAGAATGTGTAAAGCTGTTGAGATGTATAGAATCGTTTGATCCTGAGTTACAGTATACATTAACGTTCAGATATATTTATAAGCAAATTTTTTCGCGCAAAGTATTCTTATTTTACAACGACAACTTTTATTTAGCTATTTGATTTTCATTAATTGAGTGCAGTTTGTTAACTATTTAGCAGCTCGCGTAACTCATTCATTTGCAAACCCTTACCAAAGGGAAATTTCCCTTTTTATTTACATCCCCTAAATATTTAACCACTTGAAATTACCCAGGAAAAGTCCGCCCGGCGCGCTTACCCTTCTATTCCAGATTTTATCAAATATTCAGCGAATCATTTCGCACTAGCCAAACATTTGCCCAGCCGCCCGCCCACTCCCAGGACCAAATGTAAAACAAGCAGCCAGCTTTTTCCGATAACCTTGGTCAGAAACTAGCGAATCCCAGGCGCGCGCGCGCGGCGGGCTCTAAATCATCCCTCCCGAAAAACCGCGCGCAACAACTACATTTTACCTCCACTCCAGTCACTTACACAGCCCGGCCGCGCGTGTATCCCGGGGCCCTGCCGAGTTTTATCTCCCGCGCGGCCGCGAGAGAGTCCGGCGATGCTTTATGCGCGCGTATAAAATATACGCGGCCGTATACTTGCGTACGGTCCGCGTATAAATGGTTATACAGCTGGGCGAGGGGGTGGAGTGGATGCGTGTGTATATGTACGAATCGGCCGATGCGTCCGCCTGCTGCGCTGGCCACGCACGCACACCGGCCGGCCATTTAACGCGTTTATCGATTAGCCGGCCGCGCGAGCGATGCACGTTCGCGATAAGCCGCTGACCCTTGCAGCTCGCTCTGCCGCTGTACTTTCGGCTCTTTTCGCTGGGGAAGGGTTGGGGGGCTGTAGCCGGGATGCCTGGGATGGGGAGGTTGTTTTGTAGGCTTTGGGGGAGGGGTGTGGGGTTATGGGGTTTCAGAATTCGGGTGGAATTTGGAAGGGTTGATGGATTTTTTTTTGTCGGATAAAAATTTAGAGTGATGGTGTATAGGGCTGGTTTTGTTTTGATTTAGGGCTCGAAATAAAGTTGAGGTAGAGGAAAGTAGTGTCGTGTTAATAATTTGAAGATAGATTGGAATCGATTATATTAGGATTGTAAGTGATCGATTGCATACCTTTCAACATGAAAAGAATATTAAGAATGTCACTAATGATTTACAATTTGATATACTTTTTCATAAAAATGCCTTTCGTAATTGTATTGCTTCAAAAGAAAAATCCTTATCCAACACAAAAACTCCAGGCTTTAAAGCATCACTAAAAACAAAAAACCGAACGCAATCCAAACCTACACGCAGCGCCCAACAATTCCCAAAAGCAAAACAATTTCCCAAAGTCACGTTCACTTCGCTCAAGTATTCCGAATTATAAAAGCGAGCGAAGCAAGGAAAGGAAGCGCAGCGCGAAGACTAAAACAATTTTCCGCCATTAATAAATGTCTCCTTCCAATACGCGAAGCTCGCTGCGGCGCGAGTAACGTTGCGGAAAAGAACGCGAGCTCGGGCGCACTTTGAACTCTGTCACGTCTCTCCCGGATTCCTTCCTCCCTTTCTGTTTCCTCCGTCCCTTTTTTACTCCTCGCTCTTTTCGTTCATTTCGATTTCGCGACTCTCCTCTTTGGAATTCCTTCCTTTGCGCGCCGCGGAAATCGAAGAAACCCGCTGAGCACCAAAGAAAATCCACGATCGGGAGCAAAATATATATATATATATAAATTTAAAAAAAAGAAGGAGATAGCCGGAACGAGTTAGAAGTATCCTAGGCGCTTTTGTACGAAGTCCCGCAAGCTGGTAGCTAGGGAGCGAGAGGGATAGAAAGGGAGAAAGAGAGCAAAGTCGTGATTGTGCTAAAAGGATTCCTTTAAGCTGGACTGTGTATTATTTAGCGAGCTGGAGTGCGCCGGGATTCGATTAGATTTAATAATGTTCTTTGCAGAAAGGGAAGAGATGAGGGTTTTGAGAAATATAGTTATGCTTTGATTGAAAAATAATAAGTTTTATTTAGTTATTAAATTAATACTAGCTCTTTATATTTCATTCCATACTTCTGTTACTACTCAACTCTAAAAAGACTTTGAAGCATTCATTTTAAAAAAATTCATCACGCCAAGCTAATTCTCCATTTCATTAGCGATTACCCACATCACACTTTGTACTTCCTTAAAATACCGTTTACACCACCGTCAACTGCTGAAAAAAAAACCTTTCAAAACTTGCCCGCAACGAGAAGAAAGGCGAACCTATCAGCATCCAACTTTCGCCCCGACTCATCCCCATTAATTTGCAAAATAAAAAGCAGCACAGCGGCTCTTGCGGCAGCCGCCTGCCATAAAGTCCCCTTAAGCTCCGCGTCCCTCTCCGAACTACACCCGTAAAGGAAACAGCGAAACAGCCCAGCGGAAGCGGCTCGGCGCGCTTGTTCTTATCACTCTTCACCTTATTTCGCCTGCAGCGCGTATACGCTTATATGCCCGCGAACAAAAAGGGGGAGGATAGCGCGGCGGAACGTCGAAAAAAGCAGATGCTCATAACAAGTTGCGTAATCCAGCGGGGAAACAGCGGCGCGCACATCAGAACTACGCAAGCTAGCCGAGAGGGAAAAAGGCCGAGTAAGAGAGAGAGAGAGAGACAACGCCGGGGTGTGCTTTACTGGCGATAATATTTAACAACCCTCGCTTGCAGCTAGAGAGAGTGAGAGAGAGAGACTATGGAGGGTGGGGGCGTTATGGATTGTAACGTTTGTGCAGGCCTCGCGCGTATAAAACGCCGCGCTGCGTAAGCGCGATATTGCCGAGCGCGAGCTTTATACCGCGCAGCTCTCTCGGCACGACCTTAACGCAAGAATGCCCTAAAATGCGCACGGTTACGGCTCGACGAGCTGTGCTGCTGCTGCTGCTGTTGCCGCTGCCTCCTTCCTTCTGCGGGGGCATTAGGTTTAGCTTGCTCCTGCGCTTTTCTTTCGTTACGGCGTGCTGGGAATATGAGGGCTCGTTCGAATTTTTTTCGGAGGAGGCGCGAGGTTGTTGGTTGGCTGCTTTTTTTGAGGGATTTTTGAAAGGTATGATGGCGTTGGATGAGACGTTGGGTTTTGAGAGAGTGGCGAGGTTTGTGAGTGCAGGTGGTAGTGGCAAGATTGGAGCGAGGGAATTGTTTCTTGTAGGGGTGTGGATTTGAGAGTTTTGTTTGTTATTGGTATTGGGATTTTTAAATTTGTATAGATTTCTTATATTTTTGAAAAAGTTACCTTTTAACATAAAATACTTAATTGAGGCATATAAAATTGTCAAATGGCTTACTGTACCTGTCTTTTTCTACTTGCGTATTTTTTCCTGATAATTCATTCACATAATAACGTTGTGTATTTATTTTAATAACTATATTCAAGTTCCTTTTCACTTACTGTATTCACTTAGAATCATCAAATATACTATCTTTCTAATTCATATTTGTATGCTTTATACGAATTCAGGTTACGAAAATTGCTCTTTTAACAAGTTCCACAGCTGAATTCGAAAGCATTGACCTTTGTTTCATTTTTACTTACCTCCACGAGAATTAAATTTGGTTGAAAAAGGATTTTCCTCTCGTCCATCGACCAAAGCAGTTACTTCAATTATAAAAAATTCCTTCAAAGTCCGGCCAGCCTCCCTCCGCGGCTTTCACTCTTGAAAATATTAAGAGTCCACGATGCTTGTGTTTCAGCACAGCCGAATAAAAAGAAAAATCGTATCGCAGCTCAGTCTCCCTCTCAACGACTGAACTCTTAACCTACTTCTATACCTGCGCCCCCCGATTTTTTTTATTAAATATAGAAAAAGGCAGGATAAAGAGAAAAAAAGAGAGGAAGTGGAGGAAGGAAACAGAAAAGTTAAGAGAACGAGCACAAACCAGGCAGCAATCTAAACAATAAAACAGCAATTAAATGCGGATAAGTGTGTGTGCGCGCACCTCAGCAAGCGAACTCGTCATCAACGCCGAGAAAAAGATACCTCCGCAACTGGCGCTCCCGCCAAACAAGAGCAAACTAAGAAACTGGGCGCGAGTCCGCCCCGACGCTGGAGGAGCTGAGAGAAAAACCGAGTGAAGCGCTCGGTGTATATGGAGAAAAAAGGAGTGCTAGAAACAAAGAGGAAACGAATGATGAAGCAGAGTTTGTTAACGCCTACTGTGCGTTGAAAAAGCTCGCTGAAAGGAGATTTTCAAGGAGGATCCGCGTGGCTCGTCCTCTGAGAATAGTTTTTGTTGGCTTCTAGATTTTTCATTTACAAAGATGAGTTTTTGAAAATTGATGCGAGAAATCGCTGGATTTTCTGTTTTTAAATCATAAAGCTGAATAATTAAGTTCTAAAAAATTCACCATGCAAGATAAAACATCAAATTTTAATCAAAGATCGAACTTTTCGTCGTCACAAAAACTAGATACAAGCTACCGATTTTCTTTACTCAATACCACTCTTTTAAAACCCAACGAAACTCATCTCTCAAAAGTCAATCTTTGCCCTCTTCTCTCCATCATCAACCCACCCGCCTCCGAAGCACCTGGACGCCGAAATTTATCGCCTCAAACTCCCCCTCCATAATTTTAAAGCCACCTCGCCGCTTCCAAGACTCAGCTCCAAGATACATGCATCGCGTATGCACAACCACGCTATTCTCACGTCTCTCGCGACGCTGAAGCCACCTCAGCTCTCTGTGTGTATTAGCGCGGCGATTTCGAAACTAGCTTCCCCTCTCCCCTCGCGTTTACTCACCCCAACCCTCGCCATGTTTACTGCCCCCTGTGTGCGAGCGCGCGCGCGTGTGTGGGTGTATATACCTGGCTTACAATGGCGCGCATGTTGACAATAATCGGGGGGGATCGGAGAGACTGGTTTATGCGTTCCGCGTATATAGACGCCGTTGGTCCCTTTTTACGAGCCGGATTCGGACGGAGCTGCTGCAGCCAGCGTCAGCGGAGTTTATATTGGGGAATGCGCTGGAGCCTCGGCCGCGCTGCAGCTTGTTTGGCCGGCGCTCGAAGTTGGCTTTGATCGCTGTTTTCGGCCGCGAATTAGGAGTTGGAGAAAATTTGAAATTGAGATGTCGAGCTGCGCCCGCGGAGGGCTTTGTCTAGTTCCGAGAATGCCTGTTATATTATCGACAAATTCATTTGAATGTAATATCGAGAGGGTTTGAGAAATTCGCAGTTGCGGAACTTTATTCATGCGCCGGGGCTGTTCGATTCTAATTAGGATTATTTCTGCAGTTTCGGAACGGAAACATCCTTTGGCGAATTAACAAGTCCGCTTCATCGAGTGCACATTGTACTTATTCATAAGCCCTTTTCCCTTCAATTATTTACTTTCAAAACCCTCAACGTTTAAAAGCCTCGATCCACTCATAGAGGAGACCCTTTTTTCTCCTCCTCTCCGTCAAATTTTCGGACTCGTGTAAAGTCCCTTAATTATCCAGCATATCCACTCTGGCGTGCAATCAATGGCCCAGCCAATTACATCGTCGTGCGCAAACTTTCTACAAGCCGGCCTTTCGTCGACCTATCCATATCTCCGGCTACGTATATACTTCCGGCCTCGGCTCTACCAGCTTCAAACCCTCTTAGCTGTGCACACACAGCGCTGAGGTCCATCTCGTCGGTGGCGATTTTCTTTTTTCACTTCACTCCCCCCTCCTCCTATCCCGCGATGTGGGAGGGATTTCATTGTGTGCTCTGGCTGGCTTGTAACAAGCGGCAGGCCATCGATAATCGATGCTCGTCTATTTAATCGCTCGCTGAGCACACACGCAGCTTTCCGCCTGAGCTTGTGTGTACTTTCTTTTTCTTGTGCCGCGATCGCGGCTTCGTTTCTTTCTTTCGAGACCGTTCGTCGACTCATATAAGTCGATGAGCTGGTTGTTGTGGGTTTAAGCTTTTGTTTTTTTTTTCATTTTTTTTTTAAGAAATGTAAGTTTTGCATATGATTTATTATTCTGACTGAAAAAAAGTATTTACATTTGTATCAATTAATTAATTGTCTCGTAAATTATCTGTCAGGTTTAAGTATAAATGACGCTGCATTATTTTAAATGTTATTTATCGACGAGGTGAGCGAGAACATTTGTACGGTTTCAATAATAAAAATGCTTATAAGGTCAGCGCAATAATTAATTACGTAGATATTCGTTCGGCTGTAACAATAAAACGTTATGAATGATTCGTTTCGAACAAAAAATTATAAAATTGCCGCGTTGACTGCAGGCTTCAGAGCGGTAATTGGATTTTTCGTTTTATAATGCATGCGTCATTATTCTTGAATTATATTTTCCAGCAAATCAATAATGCCCTTCATTAATTAAAAACTTAACGAAAATCTTTTTATTACATGCATCAGATATTTCACCAAAAATTTATTGACAATCTATCAATAAGAATCCTAAAAGAAAATTTCTAATAATAATAGATCATAAAACTAAGTTTTTCAACTTCAAAATTTAATCTCTACAACACTCTCAAAGCACAATACCTCGTCATCAACACACCTCATTTAAAAAAGAAAAATCCTGCCGCTATCCCACGA
>JAPYZA010008397.1:0-19843 GCA_030522685.1 Eupelmus azureus | reverse complement strand
TACGAGAAATAGTTAAAGTTAAAACTGAATTGATTGAGTATGATGTGTTGTTATCGATGTGACACCTTAATGTATGATGAGGAAATCCATTGATAAAAAGCAAGGTAAGGCTACAACTAATTCTACACTAACAACAAAATCTAATGGAATTGTAATTTAGCAACGAAGGATAGTTACGTTTGATTTCTAGCTTCGTGGCTAAATTACATTCATCATAACTTTATTCGAAAAATGTCACATGGATATCTATACAATAAACGAGAAATAAGTGACAAACTACCTACGTGCTTACGCTCAAAAAGAACGTAGTGTATTATAAAAGTGTTCAATGAATATCGATTGAATTTTTTTTTCTTTTTGGAATTAAATTACGTAATCTATAATATCACTAACCACATGGCATGATTTTAATTGAATCACGTAAACTTAATCGATTTTTTACTTCGTTATGTATTTTTATACACTAAAACTCGTTTTTCATTGAAATTTTTTAAAATTATACAAAAATGTGGCATAGGGTCACGTGGTTTGCCTTAAAATTTTTTTAAATGATCAATCACGTGATGAAATAATTGATAATAACGTTAAATCATATTAGCCATAAGATTATTTTTCAAATTTATTTAAAAATGTCTTTAAGTAAAATCTTAGGTGATCAGTCATATGATAAATTACGTAATTTTTATGACTTACGAGTAATAATGTTTCCCCTAATAGAAACCGGTAAAAGGATGTTAGCGACCCTTAATACCAAGATTTTGTAAATAGCTTTTACTAGTTTATTAATATTTTACTGCGATAAAACTATTAAATAAAGTTTAATAGTTTGTACTTGGAAACACAATTTAGCATCCTTTTACGAATATTTATTTTATGTGGAGTATTAAATTACACTCCAAATTGATTGAACACTGTGATACTTGCCCAATCTTTATTTTATGCGCGTTCATATATATATATATATATATATATATATATAATTATGTGGCGAAAAAATTTTTCTATGGCACATATCAGTTCAAGAATAAAAAATAAAAAATAAAAATTATAATGTTATAACGATTAATCATGATTCGTTCGTTCCGGTATGAAATATAACTACAAAGATCTTTATGTAACTTGTTAAGTGAGTTGAATGGAATGATGACATAATCACATTAATGATAGCAAGTTAAATCTGTCTTGCCAATGAACCACTACGGTTAAGTTAAAGAAGAAACTTTGTTACGTTTAACTCGCAGTGAGGAAACGTAGGAAAGGTAGAGAGACTCGCAGTGGGAAAAGTGCGTCAGTGCTGATGAGAGATATCCTTACCTCCTCAGTAAGCTAAAATGGATTGGGCATATCAGCTTATTGAATATGCTTAAATCGAGCTTCTACCGACTTCGACTCTGTTTTTTTAAGGTGAAGTGAAACCGTCTTTGTCATCGAGAAAATGGAAGCTTATTGTTTTTATTAAATTATCAATTTTTTAAAAATATATCGTCAAGTTGTTTTTTGTCAAGTATAATAATAACTTAACGATGAGAAAGTTTTTAACAATTGAAATCTAAATACCAAAAATGAGTTTCCATAATCTTGATGACAGTACAGATTTGACATCACCTTAACAGTGGATAGTGTAGTCCACCGATTACCGGAACCTCAAATGATTCTCACTAAACTGTGTCTAGACGACTAATTATCAAAAGATGATAAAAAATTTGATCTATTATCTATTATCAAAAATTTGCATCCCAAATAAAACTTTTATTCCTTTAATTTAATTAAGTAAAGCAGAGTCGCAATCGGGCTCACTACTAACTTGCGTTTTGATAAATTATTATAAACTTACTTATAGATTAGAACGCTTATTAATTATATCATAACAACTAACAATAAAAATAAACGTAATTGAGCTTGAATTCATATTTGATGCTGACTAGTATTCTTTTTTCATTCCTTAACATCTGGTAAAAAAGTGACGATATAGAAAAAATAAAGTGCATCAAAAAATTAAGATAAATCTAGACACTTCTTAATAAATAATAGTATAAATTTTATAACGTTTTACTTTTTTAAAATGTTTCCTTGCAGACAAATATATTTGTATCTCATAATACGCATTCAAAACTAAATAAAATATACCTGAGTAAATGCATGCCTTATCATGTTCTTAAGTCATTCAAAATAAAAATCTAAATAATAATGCAGCTAAAAAAACGCACACTACTTGCATCTCTAATGTGTAAAATGTGAACACACATGATATATTTTTTAAACGGAATCATGTATCATTGTATAGTTGTCACTCATCATATCCGCTGAATAAGATAGGTTGTTGATTACACAAAAAATAAATTTGAATTTTTCAAAATGTTTTTTCAATTAGTGTTACTATAATTAAATTTAATATAAATTGCACAATTTAACATAGATTACATAATTGGGCGAGTTATGAATGATCAGCCTTTCAAAAAGTAAAAATATGTCAAATATAAAAAAAATTTTATCGAGTATCAGTATAGTGAAATGTGTGAAGCGCAGTTGGTATTATTCTCCGCGTTTCGCGGCTGTTGTGTCAAAGAATACAAGATAAATTTCCTACGTCGGAGAAAATTTTTAAAAATTAAAATATTTATTTACTAAGACGTTTCGCTATTTCCTACACGTAAGATTTAAAATTAATTTGCGAATAAAATTTTGTCTACATGCGTTTAAAGCGCCAATAAAAATAATAATCTAATTTAGTTAAAATAACTATTTTTACAAGCTGCAGTCTGATTATCTGCATAAAATAGTAATTTCTGCCATAATAGTGTAATAATGTTTAACTTTTATTGATTAATATTCTAAAAAGACATTGATTTTTTTTTAATGTTCCACATATCAAATAATCAGACTCTTAGGTTAAAATTTATGTACGCAAAGAATAACTTTTACAATTATTACATAAATATTATCTAACACAACGCAGCTACATAAATTTAAAAATTATAAAAATTTTGATCTAATAAATATTCGGATTATTCACGGTGTTATTAACTTACTGTTCTTTCAAACATCAGCTATGAAACAAACAATCTACATTCATATAAACGTTGTTTTTACTAGATATAATATATTTTCTACATTCATAATATAATATATTTTAATGATATCAAAAACTGATCAGCAATCAGGATATCAATTCATTAATCGTTATCACTTACTTGCTGTGCAAAGTTCACGGTCTAGATTGACTTCAAATCTTCAATTTAATATAAAATGAATCTACAAAGTACGATGCTCACGACCATATAGGAAACCGGCTCCCAAAGGTCAACGTATAAAACCTATACCATCGTGTAACACACGAAAAAATATGATTTTGAAGCCATTTGAACAACCTTTCATTTGAACCCTTGAACGCGCCAAAAAAAATTGTGCAAAAGGTTGAAATCCAACCCCTTCAGTATTTAGCCCTTTTTCCTCAAAGTCAGTTGCGGCCCTGAAATAAAAATTATGTATATTCTTGTCTTTTTAGCAGACTCGTCGATCTACATAACTTTTTTGCAAAAAAAAATTGTGCAAACATGGTCAAAAAATTAAAAAACGGCAGGGGGATGTAGGGTGTTAATCGAATTATGCGATATTTCACCCTCATGGGGTTGCGGCCCTGAATTTATGAGTTTATGAAATTGCAAATGTTTATGATTTATAGTGATAAAGGGGGTGAAAACTTTATGTAGTCATTTCTCTATTTTCCCTCCACTTGAAAGAGTCAATTTTTTTTTAAATTCATATTTTTTCGTGTGTTACACGATGGTATAGGTTTTATACGTTGACCTTTGGGGGCCGGTTTCCTATATGGTTGTGGGCATCGTTCTTTGTATACAAAAGTATCCATTTATACGTAGGAAGAAAGTGGGGGAAAGACCGGGGAGAGAAGCCGCATAAAGAGATAGTTGCCGGTGGATCGTCAGCCGCACAATCTGTTCGAACAGCTTCACTCACAGTTCGATGGACAACTATTATATATTATTATATTTAATGAATCATTTCATATTTTAAATAATCTTCAATTTATTTCTTCTTATCCTTACATGAAAGTGGGAGAAATTTTGCACGTTAGAAATTTATTACAGCTTAAATGATTTCTTTGATAAAATTACGTTTTTGAAGTCAGTCTAGCTTACATGGTTTACAAAGGTTGCAACAAGCAAGAATTAATCAATCGCAAAAAATCTTATTTCAACGATTAAAAGTTTTGTAATTCCTCATTTATCATTTACAACTTAATTACCTATTAACCATTTCTTAGAAGGCTCGTTCTGAACTCACACAAATTTTGAAGATAAGTACATATTAGGCTGATCAGAAATAGGAAAATATGTAAAGTAATTATTTTTTGTTCTGATTTTCATTCCAGACTAAAGTTGTCTTGTGCTTATAATTTTAATGTTCATTTTGAAATTTTAGAGCAAAATTTTTCACAATAAGATTATAAAATTGTTTTAAATAGTTATATGTAAAGTAATATATGAAAAATAACAAATGAATACTATTTACAAATTAAAAATTTAGTTATTATTCATATAACAACCTATTTTATTCAAGTTTCAATATATCTTTCAAGAATTTAGTATACTATTGTCTTCTTTAGTACTAAAGAGTAATTTAAAGATTTCTAATTTTGATTTAAATATTAATACGTTACATGAAAAAAATCCAAATTAAATTTACTATAAAGACTAAAGCGATTCAAAATTAAACGAGAAATCTAATTCAAAATTTAATTTAGTGATAAATTATAAATGATTTTTCTTAATTTAAACATTGACATTTAAATTGACATTAAAATCGAAATTTAAAAAGAAATATATTATTATAATTTTATGCAATTTTGCCCTTGTGGATAATGTTTTGTGAACAAATAGTCTTCCAAAAATTTTTTTACTTAATATTTGTTTGGACATTAAAATATAAGAGAACACGGAATTGAAAGTAAAATTTCAAGTACAATCCTTGTATACATAAAACTATTTTTTATTATTTAATTTTCAATTTTCTGAACGCCGCATTTTGTTGGTTAAAAAAGAAATAATAACGTAGTTACTATATTTAAAAAAAATTAAAAAATGATGGGGAAATTTCCTTTATAAACAATAAATGTCTAAGTGATGTTTTTAAATCACTAAAATAAAAGATTATGCTTTATCAATTGCTTATTTGAAAAGATAATTGACAAAATTAGAAAAAATAATCTTTCATAAATAAATAAATAAAGTAATGAAGACACATATATAAAATTAGGCAAGGTTGCACATTTAAATTCTATTTTCTTTTAATATTCTTTTAAAAAGGACAACTTCAAAAAATTTTAACTGTAATATCATTTTAAATTTATATATTAATAGGCGCGATTTAAAAAAAAAATAAAATTAATATTGATTAAAAATATTAATATTAATATTGATTATACATTATTACAGCAGTAAAAAACTAAATTAAATTATATTAAAAAATTGTTTTATATCATTTCAATTTCGGAAAACAATGTTAATATTTAAAAAAGGTAATAAAGCTTTTTATTGGTAAGAAAATAAACTCACGTAAAACATAATTCTATGCATAGCTGTATAAAAATCATAATCTATCTTTCTACTCCCTTTGGCGGCTTCGTAAATTCTATTGAAAGCTCTCTAAATTTAAAAGAGTCAAACTGCAAGTATTACACGACTTTCGCATAAAATACATGATTATTCTCTTATAAAATAAAATAAATGATTTTTTGAAATATTCAAACGTGTAACATTTAAGCTGATTAAAAAAAGTCTTTTTATTCTTTAAATTACTCTTTATCATGTATTGTAAGATTATGTAGTCTGAGGTATTGTTTGATGAATCAAAATAATTACGATGAGGAAATTTTTTAAACTTGTGAAAATATTTACAAAAAAATGTTGTTTGAAGTAAGACGTGTTTATTATAATATGTAACCCTTACAAGCATGCACAATAGCGATTGAAATCGATTAACAGATTTTTATTACAATGTAACCGCTTCACTTAAATTAACTTACATAAACTAATTGAACAAACTGGAAAAATATTCAGAACAATAAAACGCCAGACATGAGAATGAACACATTACAGTAAAATGATAAATGATGAACCACGATATATCAGAGAAATTAAGTGAATGATGATGAGTTATTCACAGGTAATAGTTTAATTATTAGTTAGGACTTTTACTTAATTATAATCTAAGTCGTCATTAATTAGAATAAAAAATGATTTAAAATGCTTTATTTTTGTTTTAATAAATTGTAGGATTATGATTTAATGAAATAGTCCATTATCTTAAGTATTTATATTAATATAAATGGAATTTTGTAGTAAATATCAAATTTTAGGCACAATCATGGTTTCAGATCATTCTTGATTTGCAGATATACTAAAGTATTTATCGAGTGTTAATCAAATGTCTGATGCATTTACACATAATCTATATGCATGCTCAAACACAGATCAAGTTGGTGCCACTTTAATGACATACCTATTGCAAAAGACTAACAGAAACGCATAAAATCCAACATGTATATTTAAACAATTTCTCTTATAAGTTTTTATTAATTCGTTGCAACTGGTATGGTTTATTGTCGAGACATTTCAAAAAATTAAATATATATTTAAAATTTTTACCATAAATAAGGTATCTATAAATTTATTTGTAGTTTTAATAAAACACTAGATAAATTAAAAAAAAAATAATAGGATAGACCGGAACACTTTTGAATGCAGGGAACTTTTTAACAAAGTGAATGTAATCTTAATATCTTCATTTCTTTGACGTTTTCATCTATGATCAATAAAATTTCCATACAGGTGTGCAAGGTGGTTATCGCTTCGCTCAGGCGAAAAACGTCTCACAATGCAAAAATCACCTTACGCACCAGTATCCAACAGTATTTTATGCCACGAGAGCCGAAAAATCATCTCAAAGTTATGATTTTGAGGTTAGAGTGGCATAAAAAATATTTGACATGAGGAAATCTTTGATTATGTAGGCGAAGTAATGATATTATTACGTTTTAACATTTAGCTCTATTGGAGCTAATTTCTAAAGTGTTAACAAATATGCTTAACAAAGTGACAGTGGCCAACAAAATTTTTATTCATTTAAAGACTAAAACTTAGAATAAAAATTAACTTGGATTAAAAGAATATTTTTTAAATAAAATCCAAAAAGCATCACAAACAAAAAGCGTTTTATAGTGCCCCATCTTCCATATTTAGATATCTTAAATATGTTTTAATTTTAAAGTGGTAATATGCCACGATTGTGACTTTTTAGCTACATTTTATTAGGATGATGGAAATAAAAATATTAATTTTAAGTTCGTTATATTTACTAGATACGAAAAACTATTATTTACTTTGTAAAAAAAATGTAAGAAAAAACATAAAAAGTTATATATCTGCAAATCACCTACGTATGTATGTACAATATTGACATAATTTTTTTTAATTCCTATCAGTCTTGTAAAAAAAATGGAAGCTAGTAAAGCGGAAGGAGCTCCTTTAAATTTAATCAGTCCTATTTTAACATTTTTATATTTACACTATAAAAAATAAAACGAAAGGGATAGAAAAATACCCATGTGCGTTCGTATAGGTACGCACGTAAAAGTAAGTTTAAAAAAAATTTTGATCAATCTTTCAAATATTAAAAAAAAGTTTTTCTATTAAAGGCGGTCAGTTTCTTTGACAGTCTATTTCATACTGTATTCTAAAAGTTCATTACTCATTCATTCAAAAAACCATTTTTTTTTAAGTTTCCGAATGGAAAAATCTAAAAATATTTCGCATCCCCATAAGATCAATTTAAACAATTTAAAATAAATGTACATAACACTTCTTTTGATGACTTTCTTAGTACTGGTAATCTTTAAATTATTTAGAAAATTTACTTAAATTTTTTATCAATATACAAATTTTTATCATTCCGAGATCTATTACCAAGAGAAATGGATTAAGTTCTTTAAAATATTTTTTATATTAATTTATATAACAATTTGCTTTGAAACTATAACGAAGAGAGAGAGAGAGAGAGAGAGAGAGAGAGAGAGAGAGAGAGAGAGAGGAGAGAGAGCACAGGATAGTTAAATCTCTAGGTAGTCCCAAACCAGAAAATAAAATGAGATTTTTTCGAAAATATCGTCATATTTGTTGAGTTTAGTTTTAGTTTTGACAAATTATGATTACTACAAATCAAATTCTGTTTTAAATCATATTTTGCTTAGATATTATTAAGGAAAAATGATATATAACAAATTCATCTATGAATTTATGTTGGAAAATGAGCGGTCAGATTTTTACAAATAATTTTTAGAATAATATCATCAAAATATGAAATGCGACATTAGCCCCTTATCCGCGGCGATTTTTGAACTGTAGAAAAAGAAAGCAGTAATCTAATGCATAAGCGACATATATTAGAACCGGTTTTATATTATTAATAGTTTTACTACAGCTATAAAACTAAAAAATATAAATACTGTATTTTTAGAATGATAAAAATAATTTATTTAATGTGCTACATTTATGATTCTACCAATTTTCAACAAACTACGGTTAAAAACAGATTAGAAGCTGACGAAATCGACAGTTTATTGCGATTCTCCAAAGGTGAAAGAGATACAAAGTATTTAAGAATTGATTTTTGTATTGCTCCTCTTAATGTTTAATAATTTTTATCGGAACTTTTTATATATAACAAATTAGAAAAATATATGATCACTCAATTATTCATTTAAGATTTTAATAGAATTTTTTTTAAAGTTATTAATGAAATTAATCAAACCAAGAAAAGATCCAACCAGACCATTTAGAATATTTAAAAAATTCTTCAATAAGTTTGACTAAAATAGCAAAATTATTATTAAGTAGGCTACTTCAAAAAGTTCCGATGCTTTACCCTATAATTTCATAATAGAAAAAGTGACCTACAAAGTTCCAAACAATAGCGAATACAAATTAAATGTCCACACTCTATTAATACTAGCATATTTACCAGGTCTAAAAAGTGTTGTAATTTTTATATGATACAACTACAGAAGAGCTTAAAGGTGAAATTTAAATACACTACACTCGCATGATGTATACAAAACCTTTATTAACGAATGTATATTGATTTGTAGCGCTTTTGTTACTGTTGGAGTGATATGATTTAATATAGCAAATAAGGATCTAATTAAAGCAAAAGATGACTGAAATTCAAATTGTTAATGAAAGTGAAATCACGATGATCTACTTATCTACTAATTATCTTATATAATAATATTTTTATTTTATCTTATTTCAGATTTTTTATTATTTTGTTGACATTCTATCTTATCTTATTTTATTATCTGAAACTTATCTGGAAGTAGCAAACACGCAACAGTTAGACGCAAAAATACATGTTTAAAATCTACCAGTGAGAAGTACTTAAATAGCAATATACAATTGATATCGAATTGTCCATACATATATATACACATATATATAAATAATTTGTATAAATAAATATACATATTAATAATTTTTAAAACACCTTATTTTACTTCTGCTTTTGATTTATACATTTATTAATATTAGCTTATTTATATATAAGTTAATATTATGAAACAATTTTGTAATAGTTTGTTTCATCATTTTGATAGAGCAAGTCAAAAGAGTATTTTAAATAACGTCTGACTGGAGCTTAAAGTTTTACTAATAATTAATAATTATGAGGTTGCTAATTATTAAAATAAAAGATTAAATATAACAGTGACGTAACCACCTTAAATTTTAATCAGTTATTATTTCGCGTTTTAATCGATGATTGCGAAAATTATCGTTCCGGCCATGTAACGTGCACACGTGTAGTAAATCTTATATTTTAATTTATTATTTATAACTGTTTTATTTGTTTGCTAATCCTTCTCTTGATAAATTAGAATAAACATTTTTGATAATTGAATTTTAAAAAGAATAAATATATGACCATATTAAATTATCAACTCACTACTTTTTAAATTTTGGATAATCTGCTTACTTGGAACTCCTTTTACGATTAATTATACACTAAAAACAATTTTACTTACTTTAGTAACTGTAGAATGTCATCTGCAGAAGCATTACTGGTTTGAAATCCAGATTATTTTTTACGATTACAAAGTTGAAAAGAACATGCAATCTTTTTCAACAGCATTTTACTCAAATCTTTTTTACAATCCACTTATAAAAAAATTATTATAATTTTATTCAGTATTAAAATACTAAAGCATTGTTAGATAGTGTAAAGTGTGTAAACAAGTGTAACAATTTTGTTTATTTTTATAATACTTCTAGAAATAGTAAGATATAGATTGTTAAAGATTTTCAAAATAAATATTCTTTTTCAGACTCTTTTTACTTTTCAAATATAACATTGTTTTCAATTGAATTTTATATGCAGTCATTCTCTATTGTTTGTCATTATCATCATCATCATCATCATCATCATCACCATCGTCATCGCTATAATTCATCGTATTCATCATCATCATCATCATTGACATCAACATCTTCGAGATCAAACATCATTATTAACATCATTATTATTAGTATGACATCATGTCGAGCGCTTATCGTTGATTACATTTCTTTTGTGGCTTCATATTTTGTTCTTATCGATGAGACCGCTGTCAGTGTAGAAACTTACTTGGCGTTTAAAGTTGAAATCATGTTTATTAAAAACATGAGTATGAAGGGCCAAAGCTCCTCGCGCGGCTGGCTCAATTTGCTTAAGGTGTCGTTGCTGCTGATTTGAGTAGTGCTGATGATACTGGTAAGGGTGAGTCGTGTAGCGCAGATGATCCGCAAATGGGTTTGTAACTCCGGTGCCGGCAAAAAATAACGGCGAAGTGGAAGTAGGTCGCGGTTGTTGCTGATGCAAACTTCTACTAGGTACAGCGCGTAAAAGTTGCTCGCGCAATCGGCCGCCGCATTCTTTGATACGCTGAAGCTCAGCTTCAAGCAAATGGATCTGGCGTTCAAGTGTTTGTATACGCGCATCCTTTGTTTCAAGAATAGCCGTGAGCGTGCTGCTACCTGGCACACCACCTGGCACTGCAACACTACCCCCAGCTAGACATGTAGATGAGGCAGCTGTTGTTGCATAAGCAAGTTCCAGTTGTGTTTGCAGGCTCTTCAATGTCTCGTTCGTGGCTTTGAGCTCCTTGACATAGAGAAAGAGAGACAAAGACACAGAGAAAGACAGAAAGATAAATAGAAGACGAAGGAAGAATAATCGGGTGAGATGGATGGGCAGGAATTAAGAGAGAGCGAAAGATAAAGAGAGAAAGAGAGAAAGGAGAAGTGAGAGAGAGAGAGAGAGAGAGAGAGAGAGAGGGGGAGGGAGGGAGAGACGAAACAAACAAACGTTGTATTATCAAACTTCTATTTTGTGTAAGTGGTGTTAGTATTTTATCCGCTGCTCGAATAGATCAGCCAGTTATTTATGTCATTGATACTTTAACAATGCCAATTATGTGACTAAAAGTAACTCGCTCGAATACTTAATTTATAAATTAAGTTTGAATAAATTTTTTTTAAATACGGGTAAAAATATTATGCAAAAGTCAACCATTTTCTCATTAAAATTTTTAATTTTTTAAAATTATAATAAGAAAGTGAGTGCTTTCTATGCCATCCTATGCGCTCTTCTACAGATACGGTGTTTTACAATAATTTTAATTATTTAACATATTTTAACAGTTTAAATCAGAGTTTCGCTATATTAAATCAATTTAATGAAATACATAAGCAAAATAAATCCACAGTTTGTAAACAAAAATATGAACACTTTCTCATGAAATCGCCACTGTCCCTATAATTGTCCAGATAACTGCTATAAATTATTTTTGAAATTTAAAAAATTTAAAAATAGTAAATTGACTAATGTTCAAGATAATGTAATGTAAAAATAGTTAGCACTACTAATATATCGAACTAACAAAGTTTATTTCAAGATTTTTACTATTGTAAAAATATGAAAATATAAGACGAATATAAGATACACGAGATTTGCGAACATGAATGACATAAAGACTGAATCATGATGATCATCTAGCTAGACGAGCGACAAATGTCATATCTATCGAACGATTGATGAGTACGTTTAAGAGGAAAATAAGACTTGGAGAAAAATGAGTATCGTGTTAAAAAATTCTTAAAACCAATATCATCGAGCTAATGGATTAATGGATACCTCAGTCATATAAAGTTGGACACATTGTCACTGTACCTGACTAACGTTTAATGACAATCATAAATCAATTGATAAGAACAATAAGAGCAGATTTGCAGAGCAGTAGAATTGTCCAAATTGTAATGTTAAGGAACGTATAAAAGGGTGGTTAAGGAATGAGGCATCAAGCCTAAAATTCTATAAAGTTCGTGAACATCTCAAATAAGTCCAGAGTAACAGTAGACAGCTTGGTACTTGACATGCTCAGTTTCTTCGCCAAAAGGCTGGTACATTCAAGGGTTTCTATTGCTAGAGCAACCACCTAAACCACTGAAGTAATAGGTAAAACTTATACTGATGACCTACTGTTAACGATACACCGATAACATAAGATGCACTTACTCCTGAACGTACGTACACCTATCGAAATGAATATTTTTCCGAAAGATTACCTCAAATGGCAGCGTTGCAAATGTCACTGTAGAGCGATGTGAGAAATCAAATTGTAGGTTAAATTGAATATCTTGATTATGTTATTTCATAAAAGTGAATAAAGAACTATCAAGATTTAGAATTGCTTATAAGCATATAAATTAAACCATTGTGACTGTGGTTGTGTATGCAAATTTGCCATTTCAGGTACATACTCGAAAAAATGTGCATTTCATAGATTTATAAATACAAGTTTCTTTTTTATTACTATTTTTATTACTAATCAAAAAAAGTAACTTTTATTTAAAATACGAATAAATCGACCTTAAATAAATTAAATAAATTCTTAGAAAAGAAAATAATACTAGAGAAAACAAGTTTTTATTTGCTATTTTCTTCCAATTTGTTAGAAAATTATTATTTTAATATTAAAAATGCTAATTAAGTATGTTTATATATTTTATGTATGCACTTGAGTTTATCTCTCAAAACCCTAAACAAATATGTGATACACAGACATGTCGACTAAAAATGAGATATCTTTTGGGAAATGGATTCCAACAGACTTTAAAGAATACCTACAAACTAAGCTCATTATCGGAAATTAATTTTAATGAGCCTATTCTCCAAAACTATTTCAATTTTTTTATTAGATAAATAAAATCGAATTAATTCTTAATTAATTCAAGTAAATTAATTATTAATAAATTAATTATTAAAAAACTCTAGATTAATTTGTATGGGCCTATATAACGATAATTTTGAAATCAAATTAGATATGGCATAATTACCGCCACTGTTCGAGCAAACGGAGTAACATGTAACGCATCGTGCAGCGTCTCGGTTGACGAAAGAAAAGCGACGACTACCAAGGTTTATCGTATCTACTCTTTTTTAACTCATCAAATTCATGCATATTTTTGAATTCGCAGTTTTCAGTCTGATTTGACACTTAGCCAATATTGTGCATTTGTTTCAATTCATATTTTATTTCTAATGTATCTCTGTTACACAGTTAAAAATATTTTTTATTTCATACATTTACGTAAACCTTACGTAAATTTTAAGTAGATCTTATGTAAGTTTTATCGAATATTAATAATGCAAAATATGAGACTTTAAAAAGCGTTTTTTGTTTCACAAATTTCTTTTCATAAAATTTGGAAAATAATACGTAAAAATTTTATCAAGCATGAAAAAAATTACGTAAAAATTTTATCAAGCATGAAAAAAATTACGTAAAATTTTGAACTGTGTATAACTGTGATACTTCCTATTTCCTAAATCTAATTTTATCGCTTGTGTTTTACAGTGAATACATTCATATTCTCAGTTTTTTTGTACAACGCCGCAATTCTTTCGCCTTCCGCGAATTAAGGCCGAAATTGCCCATCGCGTGGACTATTTGAATAATTAACATTATTGCCCTTTCATGCTTTGAAAAGGATTATGTATCTAAATTTAGAAAGTTTTGTTTTACTGTTTATCTACAATCAGTTTTGTTTAATTCGCTAATAGAATGTATATTTCGTATATACGATGGACAACATCATTGCAATATACAATTTTCATTATAATCGATTCAAATGTGCACAATCATTGGTGATCAGAAAGGAGCAGGCTATAAAATCTAAGACATGAAACACTCGAGATGTTAACAGTAAAGTACGTAAAAAGCTAGAAAAGGTGCTTAGGTAAACAATGCTGTCGTGAAACAGTAAACGAATCAAGTAAAAATGCAAGGATGTATTCAATGTTATTAACTTTAATTTTTCATAAAATTTATAATTTATTAGTTGATTAAATATTTTAATTTCCACAATTTGTATTTAAATATCTAATTTAATCTTATCTTATTTTTATCGATCAAAATTTGCACCCTTACGATAAAAAACTGAAATACGTCAAATTTGGATTTTAATTCATAAGTCTTAACAGATTTTATAAACAATAAAAACTCTTACTAGACCCAGGCCTCTGAGTCATAAAGTTTGCTCAATCGTTGAGGTATGTTTTCAGATGTTAAAATATAAAGAAAACTGGAATTTTAGACCCTAAAGCTTAAAAAAGCTGAAGTTATTGATATTTTTAGCTTTATTTTAAGGAATTTTTTTTATTTTTTATCTAGCTTAGAAGAACGTTGAATGAATCTATAAATACATAAAATTAAATACATAAATAATGATATTTATTTCTATATTTCCTCAAAACAAAGCTAGAATTATCAGTAACTTGAGTTTTTAAAAACATTCAGAACTAAAGTTTCGGTTTTGCTTATATTTTGACATATTAAAACATCTTAAATCAATTCCATGATGTTCAAATTTGGGCAAAATCTATAACCCAGAGGCCTAGACTATTTACCCTCATTAAAATTAATATTTTTTTGCGATTTATCATGTGAATTATTTGAAATTTCTTTTGCTTTTGACTTCATTTCAGTATACTTTTAAGCACGTATCCAGTATCAGTGATCATCAACGAAATATGTTCAATTAAATAATTTAAATATTCCAAATTTTAAATGTACAATTTTTAAATATGGTTAGCATATGCGTGCGTATAGGCAGAAGTACCCATGTGCGTATGTGCGCGCGCACATATATATGTATATGTATGTGTACTTGCGTGAGCGTATGTGTGCAAAAATAATTAAATGAAATATTAATAATTTAAAGATTTTAAACACATTAATTAATTTTTAAAACTTGGCCAGCACTTTATTAATTGACGTATATTATCGATATAAATCATAGTCAATTTTTCATTTAGTTATTTATCTTACGTACGAGATTTCGTTATCCAATATACAAATCCAACAGATACCTATTAAAGATTTATATCAAATCGATAGATAATTTCTATGCGATCGACAGACTCAACTCATTGGTTCACATGAATCAACGAATTTGTAGTTACTTTATTTGTTGTTAATTATCAATATTTAATCGGTAAAATGTAAAACGAAAAATCCAAGTCTAAAAGTAATTTTTATACCAACTTTAATTTTAAATCTTAACTTCTTCTAATATCTTATACTATGCTTCGTTATTAATTCGTTATATATTTGACCAAGCTTTAAAGTAACTTTACAAATCTTCTCAACACCTCGTATTTATCATTTTTACTATAATTATTATCAGAAATTATAAAAAATAAATAAATACAAGTATCAAGTAAAAAAAAGTTGTGAATTCAGTGCTGTGTTTTTTCTACATGAATGTCTACTTTATATACTTCTTTTTGAATTATCATTTGTTAAAAAATCTGTCAAAAAGTTAATCTTCTTCTTTATATTGTTGAAGTCATTAATTATACACTGTAGAATAGATCAAAGCAGCCGGTATACCTGATCCTTCCTTCTAGGTGATCTGCTTGGACGATACTGATGCTGTCTGCATATGGATTTTTCTAGCATATGTCGATCCTATTTGTAGTTGAATTTCGATAGTTGTTGATGGTGATGGCGATGAAATTGTGATAGTGATGGTGTTGATAACAGCCGATAAGGAAGTGGATGATGACGATGAGGATGATGACGGTGATGATATCAACGATGAAGATCACAATATTGATTAAAGAATGTTTCTTATTTTCATCAACAAAAGAGTGGATGAGTGGTTTCATCCTCTGAATTAATACTAAATTTTATCACCTACACATTCAAAGCTCATTCCACACATTCGCAAATATATTCCTTCGAAATTAGAACCTTGTCAATATTGTAAAAGCATATTTTGCAAGGGATATCACATTAATTTAACGATTAATCAGAATTATTTAAAACTTTTCGCATTCCTATACCTTTTATAATAAAAAGTTTAAAACATTTTTTAATAATCGCTGCAATTGAACTTTTCGCTCTCTATAAATATGTTTTTAATGACATGCTTCGATACAGGTAGATATGTGTATATAGCAAATAACAAAGTAAGATTAGTTTTTGACGCACATTGAGCTTTTGCTTCTATTTTTCGCTTTGTAATCATTTTTCGGTTTAATTCGTTACTTAAACTTTTTAATTATTTTATTTTTTACTCGCGAATTTATGATATAATACATTGAACGCATGATAATGTTTATATTTATATCATAAATAGGAAACGCTAGTAGCTAAGGCCATATAATGCTCGCACAAACAACTTAATAGGAAGTCTCAGCCTAAAAGAGAATATTTGTACATACGTTATCATCTAGATGTATTCATTATCCTTGCCTAATTTTTATTTATCTTTTAAATACGTCAATTTATTTCTTAAAATATTTGAAAATATTTTAAGCTTCTATCACTAAGCCACAGATAACTTTATTAATTTCGATATAACAAATATCAAAAAATTTGTAATAATTTTTAAAATAGCAATAAATAGGTGCTATTGCCTAATATATTTTCTATATTTCTGACACCAGGCTTCGATGTCCTGTTAAGATTTCTTTAAACGTATGATTTTAATTACTATAAAAATGCATGATCAGAGGAGCGAAAACTAATTAAAATAAAAATATGTATTGCATTTTTGAAGTAAAAATGCAACAAAAAATTTTTGAGTATTTTTTAATAAGTTTTACATCTAAAATAAATATGGTTCTTAATAAACTATACAAATGACTGAATCGATTGAGCCATAAATATTTAACGTGCAGTGAACTGTGCATTATGCATAAAAATTATTACATCATACTCATTTACGATATTAATATTACTACTATGTCTATCAGTATTATTATCATTATAATTTTTATCACTACAATTATAAAAACAGCAACTATTTCTACTACTACTATTTATATTACTACTTCTACTATTACTACTACTACTGCTGCTCTTGCTGCAAATCTACTATATATATTACTTGTAAAAAAATACCACGATACTAACAAATGATTTAATAAATAATATAATATTAAAAAAATTGAAGTAACTAAAAAACTAAACAGCTTATTCACATAGTTATAAGCAAAGTATTTAAAGACCTGTTTTTGAGCCATGGACTGCATTTGCTGGAACATGATCCGTTCTTCCTCTTTACCTGCAAAATAATAAAATATAATTTTTTAATATCTTTAAATGTCTTGAAATTACAATTAATCTTTTCTTTATAAAAAATTAAAAATAATTTTAAAAGAGTCGAATTGAAAAATCATTTAGATTTAATTTTTATTTTCAAAGTAATAGTAAACTTAAAATTCTTTTCAGAAATGCAGTGGTACAATTAGTTTTCATATTTAAAATAAACAATGTTTAATAGCAAATTAACAAAGAAAAGCTTATACTAAGCAATTTTTCCATAACTTTAAATTCAATTTTCCTTATTACGTAAACTCTGACAAAAATAATCGAGTTATAACTTTTGTTCGTGAATGTTGAGAATTTATGATCAATATACTATCAATCAATTTATACTTCCAAGCGAACAAGTTTTGGTCAGTCCAGAGCACGAAGATATTCTTGACTTTTAGCTCATGTGGAAAATACATATACTAATAAGGTAACCCTTTTTTCTTCATGGTGCATATATAATTTTGTTGCCTAGCAAGAAAAAAGAACTGTTTTCTCTCTCGGCGATTATTTAAGAAAGTTGTATTTTTGGCCTTGATAAGTAAAAAAAAAAAAAAAATACAGTATGCACCATAGAAAGTAAAAAATATCTCAGATTGCATATTTGTTTAAATACAATCTGCACAATACATTACTCTCCCTCACAAGATGCATAATGTACTATTTCGATACTAGTGAGCCTAAATTTCCACCTTTCAGTTTTCAAGGTAGAAATAAAAGCATCAGTTTCGGTTATTTTCAATATAAATATGAAAAATGTGCTGATGTTTGGGTTCAGCAAAGCAAAGAGAGAATGAAAAGCTTAGACAAGTTTAAAATTACTTTCTTACTCGTGTTTCGAATAATATTTTATGAGCATGCATGAAGTTCTCTGTCATTCTCGCCTGGAAACTTTGGAGCTATAAGTAACTTTGAATAGTAGCTGAGCGGAATAAATTGATGAAGTATTCGGTGAAGTATATTGTTTAACGAAAAAAAAAATATACACAATCCATGTTAATAATGCAAGTCCATAAGTGACAACTTTATTTTTGAAATTTGAAGACTATGAGGAATAAGTTATTTCGTCGAGAATAGCAAGATAAAAAATTATTATATAATCTGCCCTCCTCCCATAAGCAAAACAAATATGCAAGTAGAGGTTACATAAAGAAGAAAGAGCGAGATTATATTATTGCCAGAAATCGGTGTCGAGAAATCGTGTTGCGCACTTCACACATTGTGATGAGTGAATTAACGCTGAATAACTTGAAGCGACTATTTATCCATATTAGTTTGCGAATATATTTAAATTATTACTATCCTTTAGAAGATCGTCGTTCAAACCATTTAGATAGTCACATTATAATTATAAATTGTATATGAATCTCTTAATGTAGAAGCTATGAATTCACGTTTAGGAACCCCGACATGAGCTGTCCTAGGTAGTAATCGACATAAAATACAAATCTATTTTTAAAAGCGAAGAGCATCGGTTAGTATTAAAGTGTTTCGAGCTTTGCTATTGATTAGCCAACGACATGATTACGTCCACTGCTGAGCAGTTTAATAATTTCTGCTGTGAATCGGATTTTTTACTCTAGTTACTTGAAAACTGACTTTCTTGTTGAAAGAAGGTTAACTATGTTTTCCTCCATTTTCTATTAAACTTTGATAGGGATGGTGGAAAAAATCGTTGAAACGTCGGCAATCTAATAAAAAATGTTAGAAATATCTTGCATTATTGAAGATCGTTCGATATCTCCTAATATTTATTACATATATGAGCGATATATTCATTATTTTATTTAAGAAAAAAATTTATTGATCGTCATGAACTATATCTTTATACTTGCATGACCGACTTTTGAAACATTTTAATAAATAAAAAAGAAAATTAATATAGTAAATCATCAGAACCGTCTAAATGTAAAAATTAAATTCAGTATTGATATGAAGCCGAATAGTATACTATTATTAATAACTGGACTAATACAGTGAACATATGCAAAAATTAAAACATCTAATGGCGGTAATAAGGCCAACTAAAGTATTTATTATATATCTCGGAATAATAAAAGTATGTTTTATATTTTTTGAAATGCTTTCAAATAGATTCTAGCAGGAATTTCGTCCAATCTTGTCTTATATATA
>JAPYZA010008395.1:0-10154 GCA_030522685.1 Eupelmus azureus | reverse complement strand
TGAAATTATATAAAATAAATTTTAGAGTAGTTCATTTTGGATAATGGCCAAAGCTGTCAGAGACTTTGTGGAAAATGAAGGTGATGGTCTACTGCCTTTGAAAGGTGCATTACCAGACATGGTAGCTGATACAGAGAAGTTTGTTACTCTACAGCAAGTGTAAGAAATATTATTAATCTAACAATGAGAATTGTACTATTTAGATGATGCTATTTTTTATATAGATGTATTTTTCATTACGAATTAGATATCACAAACAAGCATTGGCTGATGTTGAAGCAGTATGGAGAAGAACACTTCAATTATTAAGACAATTAGGTAAACCATCAGATTCCATACCTGAGAGGGATGTAAAATTATTCTGCAGGCATGCTTCTGAAATTCGTGTACAAAGGGGGACATCTATCGCGGATGAATATGATCCTAAACTGATAAATGCTAATGAAATTGGTAAAGTGGTTTTATCAATATAATATTGCAAACATTAATATTTCAACTTAATGAAAAATAATTATATTTTAGCACAAAGTTTAGAGAATCCAGAGAGTTTAATGGTCTACTATGTAGTACTAAGAGGAGTTGAAAAGTTTCAAGGAGAGTACAATGCTTACCCTGGTGAATTTGATGATCATGTAGAACCAGATATTGTTAAACTCAAGGTATAATTAGTTAATTTTTTAAATAATAAATTAATTTAACATTTTTATTATTAGAACTATATACTAGTAATATTATTAATACAAATAATTACAAAACTCACATTAATTGACAGGATTATTGAATTTAATACATTTTCTCTCTGCAGGCTTGCATATCAAAGTTGTTGGGTGAATGGGGTTGTGGACCTTTAGCGAAGGATGATTATGTACATGAATTTTGTAGATTTGGTGGAGCTCAAATACATTCTGTTGCTGCAGCAATAGGTGCCATGACTGCTCAAGAAGCAGTAAAAATAATAACACATCAATACGTACCCATCAACAACACTTTTATTTATGATGCTGGCACGTGCAATGGAGCTACTTTCTTTTTCTAAGATAATTAAAAAGCATCGTTATTATTTTAATTATAGTATTTAATAATTGAATTATTACGAAATACATTTTATTATTTGTATATCGCTGGTGTATATTAATTACGATTCTAGACAAGGATTTAATCCAAAAATAATGGATGACACTTCCATACTATTACAATTTATGAAAATTTTATACATATAAATATCTTAAACAATATATTTGGTTATAAAAAATTCATAATGGATTGATTTATCATTAAAGTACATTTTATGTATAGAAAATACCATTCAATTGAACTTAGCCAAAATTTCTTAAAATGTTTTTGGAATGAAATAACTATTATTTTACTATCGCCTGCCTCGTCCTCTTCCTCTACCACCACGTCCACCTCTAGCTCCTCGACCACCACGTCCTCTACCTCTTGCAGCTCCTAAATAACACAGTTCAAAAGTTATTTGATTGTTTCATTAGAAACAGTTTATTTAAAATTATTGATAATGTAATTGATTTGTAAAAATGTTACGAAAAATATCAAAATAGATATTTTAAAAGAACGTACCTCGAGCTGCTTCCTTCTTTTTAGCTTTGGCTTTAGGTGTGTCATCGATTAGCAACGTTTCAAGTGGAAGAGAGTCGGGTAAAATGTAATACCTAATATTATTTCCTCTTAAACTAAGAGTATCCAATTGAACTGGATCTCTGTTTTTGATTGTCATTTTAACTGTTTTCAAATGTGTGTTCATAGCCACATCAACACCTATAAATCAAATATAGATTTTTTAATACTTCTATAATAAATATTGTTATGTCAGTAAAAAAAGCGAATTAAATTACACATTGTTAAATTTAATAAACTATAATGGTAATGAAAAATTTTCATTTACAATAACATAATAATATAAACAAAAATTTGATATTAAGCTTTAAACTTTTGACTGTTGCTCCAAAACGTAACTTACAAAATGTTCTTACCTGTTATGGTGCCGTGCACTTGAGTTCCATTTTTCAATTCTATCGTAACCGTTTCGTGGCTCAATTTCATTAAAAACCTGTAAACAACAGTAAAAATATATTTAAAGCTATGTTTGGCGGCATTAAAGGTTAGGAATGGCGCGTGAGGATTTACAATGATTATAGAAGTAAACAATCACAATTAAAAGGATTTATTATTCCTAATGTTAAAAAATCATTATGCGAATCATCGTACCTGACGAGTTTCATGATGCCGGTAAAATAAGTGCAGTTATCAACAATAAATTAAACGAAAAACACCGGTTAGTATCATGTAAGTACTCTATCCGGATGAAACTACAGCATCGGCAAACATAACCAATTCCGGCAAGCGTCATGTGCGCGCGAAGTAGGCAGTCTCGATGTTGGCAACAATGTCCAGGTGAGCAATTGTTAAAAATTATAAGAGCGTTTTTCTCGTCTGATTCTCTTTATTTTGTTAACTTTTCCAAATATAAATTTATATAATTAGATATTAATTAAATGTTCTGTACATTTTGTAAAAAATAAGTATTTTGATGAATTTGCGAATGAGCAGAAGAAAACAAAAGGTTGTTATAGTGTTTTTACAGAATTGTATATTTTTTCTTTTTGTTTAAGCACGATTAGATATAATGTCAGTTTTTAGCTTAACAATGTGGTGGTTTGAACGGCGATAAATGGTGTACTGTTATTATTGTTTAGTTTATTATTTACAAATATAATTTACTATTGAATTTTTCATTTTGTAAATTGAGGTAGCGTGACAGTCAATTTAATATAATTATCTCGAGCAATAAAAATATATACCTTGTTATTTACGGAAAATAGAATAAAACTTTACGTAAATAAGTCAATTTTTTCAACTGTTTTCGTAGTAAAAAGAGAGGAAAATGTTTAGATTTTTATTGATATTTATGTTAATTATTTTACTTATTTCTTTGCAAAAATGAAGAATATCATTTATTTTTAATACTCACAATTTGGAATCGGTTTAAATTTTGGTTAGGAAAAAAAATTTTTTAATTAAATTCTTTCTTTTTATGATAAAATAAAAAAGAATCTAAGTTTTTTTCTATATAATTTTGAAGATCATTTTTACTTAGCGAAAGATTTTATTATTATTATTATTATTATTTTTAACAAATTTATTAAAATTGACATAAACGATGATATTTTTGTGAATTGAAAGATAAAAAATTAATTCGAATTTTAAAGATTAATAAAAATTTGATGTTTCAAAATGATATTATTTCTGTATATATTTTCAAAAGTGGTTCAAAATAAAAAAAAAGTTATTTTAAAACCTTTTAACTGACTAAAAAATCAATTTTTTTTCAATTACTTTGGAAAAGAGTTAAAAATCAATAAAATTTTCACAAGTTTCATTTACTTTGAATTGGTTTATCTCCTTTTGACATGAACCTATTCATTCTTATTACTCGATCTACTGTTTACTTACCAAAACACAGCTAAAATATATAGAATCATAATTATAACATTTTAAAACGAACAAGTAATTCAGAAATACAAGTTAAAACAACCAGAACATCAATAGAAGCTAATAAAGATAACCGTCTATACCTCAAACCCCAATAAAAAAAAAACGAAACGACCAACCGCAGAGTAAATTAGCAGCTCTCCGATGCTTCGATATTCAGATACTATATAGGCATTTGACTCAAGAGGGAGGCTAACTGCTTACAGATGAACCCGGCTACATCGAGGCCTCATTTCCATAAAGCTTGAAAATATTTTGCGACATTCGCTTTCCTCATAATCAATCGGAGAGAAGGTAAGTTCAGCATGCAGCAGACATCTCTAAATTCAAGTACTGTGTAATATAGGCGCCAGAGAGAGATAGAGCCGGGGGTAAACTTCGGCCTGATGACCCTCCTGGTGCAAGTCCCGCTAGGGGTATTTATTCAGTCCGCCACTTCAGGCTGAGCCTGCTCCGTCGGCTTTTATCTCATAAATGGGAACGAACCTGCGGGATAATGCGATTTTGGCAGAGCGGCGAGTCAATGTTTTTGCACGAGTATTATTATTAAGGTTCGTTTCTGTGGTTTTCGCGGATTTTCCTTTTTTGAGTTGTGTGTATGGAAGATAGCTCAAGTGGATAATCTAGGGGAGAGTTAGAGAAGTGTAATCTTGATTACGTCGAATAATACGAGAAGGTTAGTAAAACTAATGCGGTTTGGAAAAAAAAACATGTACACGTTCTTAATTGGCGTTGTATTAAAAACTAGTCGCGCTGTAGGCGAATTAGTTCTATTCGATTGAGTTTGTATCGATAAAAATAAATAAAAAGTATGACCGTGCCGGCGTGCTACGTAAGCTGGCTTTTCTTTAACGCGCCGTTTTTGTTTGAAGAATGGCAAATGTCTACTTTTGCTGTTATTATTTTTCTACTCGCGCAACTCTTGGATGTACTCCAAAATATTGAGACGAAAATTGTTTCAGAATGAAAAAGTACATTTGCTCGTAAATTGAACAGTCGGAACGTTTTAAGCATTTTTCCGATACGAGCCTTTTAGAGACGAATTTACTGTATTTAATGTATGTATACCTTATTTCGAAAATGTTTTTCAAGATAAAATTGTGATAATATTTTGACGTATAGATTTTTTGTTAGTTTTCAAATCTTTAGTGTCAAAAATGAAGTTTAACCCAATTCTTACTGGATTTGACAATTTAAAAATATCCTATAAATTCATTTTGTTCGATGAAATTTATCTTAGCGAAAACGTATGTATTGTCGGATCTAATCCGAAAAAATGTGATATCTTTTTAAATGGTGTAAAAAGAATTTAGTTTGGCCTGAGGATTTTGATGAAAAAAGTTCGTTTTTATCTTCATCGTCAAACATATATAGATCGTATGTAAATTCTTGAAAAATATGTACACGAACAGAAAGCAGTTTACTAAAAATTGCTACCTTGTCTGCTAACGGAGAAACGATCACAAAAATAAGAGAAAAATATACAAAATTTGGTTCGTAATATAGTAATTTTTCTTTTACTTGCGACTCTGCCCCTTGGTTGGCAGAGAACATAGTAATTTTTAGTAAATCATTTTCTTTTTGTAAATACTAGTTTAGTTTGAAAATTACTATAATTTTGCAAGCTGCTTTATTTATTATAATTATGTAAATATATTCTACATAAAGAAGGGAAAGTTTTACTGTTTTAATGAATTTTATTGCATTTAAAAATAATTAATTTCTTAAAATAATTACCCTTCAAATATCGACGTTCAGTGGTACAGATTATAATGCCTGTGGTAAAAAAGAAGCGCCTAGTGGTCTAGATCACTAATGATTTTAGATCCTTGGTGATCTAGATAAATTATCTCTTGTGACACAAAAAGGATTTTTTTCTGCATTCAGATCACTAGAATCTAATGTACCAGGAATATTTAGAAAGATTAAATAATATATAATTAATACGCAGACAATTTCATTCTAAACATCAGAGAAAAGTCTAATGTAGACAAAGTCGTAAAATTTATTATAAGCAAAAGATTAAAATTTATTAAAGTCGCAAATTTATCTAATTCGTTTCTCAAATTGAATAAAAATGATATCTGTCTTTTTGACGTTTCTGTAAATTAAAAATAAAAATTTACTTATTTAACGTATGAAAACAACTTTTTCTATAAATGCGTGTGGGTGCGTGTATGTATATAAAAAACAATAATATAAAATAATGTAGTACTTTAATTAATATAATCAATCTTAAATACACATAGAAAAGTGAAGTGATTGATTGCGTGAAGGTGTCTGTCTCGTACTTATCTTACCGAAGGTTTGTTTGTTTCCCTGCCTAAAAATACTTTTTCATAGTCCACGCATATCTTACTTCGTAAGGACTTTTTTTTCTATTATTTCACAATAATACACCTCAAAGAGACGTTATCGCATCTAATTATTTTAAAATACTATAATATTACTGGTTTCATGTTCTAAACTTGGCTAATACCACGTATGTATTTTCAAGTATTTGAAGCTATAATATGTCTACGTTTAGTAGTATAAGAACTATTGCTGTACGAGGATAACATACGCATCTAATACGTAAAATCTTATCTTTTCAAACTTGAAGAATATGATTCGAATGCACACTTTCTACACAACTTTCCCTCGCGTAGAAACGTTCTCAACTATATTCACCTTAATTGACAAAAATTTAATTTTTTAAAATACCAATTTTATATTATCCTCATTATCCATTAAATTTCAAATCAAATCCAAACGCGTCCAACTCCAAAACGAATCACCATCATCGGAATAAAAAAGAACGCACCAAGCCCTTAAATCTCATTCAACCCACCACGACACTCACACACCCGCATCCATCCCACATCGGTGAGCTTGCAAAGCTCCGACGAAAACAGAAAAAAAAAATCGAACCCGCCAGCCTCAGAGCCCCCCCCCTTCTCAGCCGTCACGGTCAAATCCCCAGCCTTCTATCGGATCCGCGCGGTGGCGGTGCGCGCCTCTCAGCTCTCCGTCTGCCTCGCTTAGCTATCTGTGTATAGTAGAAAAAGACAGAAGTTGCCAGACGACGTCTGACTATACACCAACACATACGCACCAACGCAGCTCGCCTATACGTATACGTATTCCAATATGGCAACCGCCACAGCTGAGTCCTCCCACGCGCCTCAATCTCCCACAAAACCAGAAGCAAACAAAAACCAAGCCCTCCTCATCGCGGAATCAAACCACTCGGGGACGATCCAGCCCGGCGATAAAACCAAAGCAGCCGAAATCCTCGTGAAAGCCTCCATCTCGGCGAGCGCGCGCGCAGACGACAGAGAGGGACAGAGCGAGAGCGCAGCCGGCTACGGATCCCGGCGCCAGCTAGCACGCGCCTGCGTCGTCACTACAGCGGCGGCGGCGCGAAAAAGCCCCCCTTCTCGTCGCGCGCGCATCCATATCTCTCCCTCTCGCTCTTATATACACGCGACTCTAGCCGTGCGCGCGCTGGCCGTACGTATATACGTGTGTATATATACACACACGTAGACTCGGCCGTGTAAGAGAGAAAGACACTGTGTGTGTGTGTGCTGCTGCTCGCGCTCGCCGTGAGCCAGAGCTCCGCAAGAGCAGTACGTATACGACGCTGCTGTGCGATCCCCGCGAGAGATCGCGCGCGAACACTCCTGTATATACACATATTCGCATAGAGAGCGGAGCGAGAGAGACACGCAGGCATCTCTCGGCCGATAATACGAAAGAGTAGCGAGCTCTGCACGCGCCTACTCTCCGCCTTTTTTTATACACACACACCTCTGGCGCGCGCTGTGTACTTGCTCTCTCGAGCGGCGTGTGTATAACCAAGCAGCGCGCTCGCGTCACGGACACGCAGAGAGTCGGAACTGAGAGAGCGAGACGGAAAGAGAGGTTATAGTGAGAGAGAGGGAGTGCGCGCGCGCGTGTGTGTGTCTTTCTCGGCTTCTGCGCTGGCTGCTACTACTGCCGCCAAAGAAGAGGATATACATCCGTGCGCGCTCCGCTGCTCGGGCCCGTTCTTTTTTTATTTAATCGCGTAAAGCCCAGCGGCGCGCCAGTGAGGAGAGGGACAGAGTGAGAGAGAGAGAGAGAGCAGCTCGCTCCTTTATCATCTCGGCGAAGCTGCAGCTGTGCTCTCCGCGCGCGCGTGTGTTTAGTGCGCGGCCGACCGGAGTGAGAGAGCCTCTCTTCGCGCCTCTGCGTCTGGCTCTCTCTCGTGTGGCTCTCTGTGTTTTTTTTCGTTGCCGCGCCAGCAGCTCTCCCGAGTGCCTGTATAGCCCCCCTGGCTCTGTGTGTATATTCGTATACGCACTTGATAAAGAGAGGACAGATAGCCGAGCGCCCGTGTCAGTATATACACACACACATAGTCGCACGGAGAAGTAGTACGCACACGACGAAGCAGCAGTGAAGCAGCAGGTACGTCGTCGCCGTGGCTCCTCATTGTTGTCGCCGTCTTTTGTGCCTCACCTTTTTCCCGAAGCGCGAGTGAGCCGACGTGTGCCTCGTGTCCATTCATCGACGATAGCCCCGTGGGTGTCACGTCTCTGTCTCTCTCCCTCGCCGAGAGAGAAAGAGAGGATATATAGACACACGCATATACCTACACAGAGCGAGCATCGGCAGCGCGCTGCTCTGCTCTGTCCTGCCGGACTGGAGACGATAGCGCCGAGGAGTATCATAGGCATTTCGAGGTTTGTTTTTCCTCTCTCCTATCCCTCTTCCCCATACGTAGCGCGACTCCCACGCGGACGCGCGCCACGCGTCCTTCGCGTCCAATTTTCCTTGACCCAGTCGTTCAGTCCTGCGTCTCTATGTATACATCCGAGTGTGTAAGTGTATGTATGTGTGTGACTGCTCCCGCGAGCTAGTGTGTAGAGCTGATATCGCGTCGTCCTTTTCGGCCGCTCTTCCTTATACCCAGGTGCGAACTTGCTCTCTCTACACACCGCGTCAGCTGTTTTTTCAGACGCCCCCCTCCCTTTAACCGAAAGCTCGAGCGCCAGCTTCTCCCGTGTATATAACGTAGTGGTCGTTGTGTTTGGAAAAGTGAAAGCTCGCACGCACACGTGTCTAAGCACGCCGCCGCCTGTCATTTCGATTGTCAATATTTGCGCTGCTCGCCTACGGGTTTGAGAGAGCGGCGAGTTTTCTCGTTATATACGCGGGAGCGCGCCGCGTCTGTTTACCTGAACGACGCGAGCGAGCTTGCATATAAAGAAGCGCTCTCTTGCATAAGTGGCAGATAATGCGCGCAGTTTTTTCTCTCTCTCTCTCTTTTTTGACGTAAAAACACGACGTTCGCGCGGCGAGCTATTTCGGTTGTCAATATTTGCATGCTGATAACGAAGCGGGGGGACGGCCGCCCCGGCTGATACTTTTGTTCTGCGAATTTACGGTCGCGCGGGCTGGAAGTGCATAAATTTGAATGGTTATGGCAATTGTCGCCGCGGGGTTTTATCGAGGATTTCGCCGCCGCGATTCTGCGCGAGTGGTAATTAATGCGGGGAGGCGGTTTGAAAGAAACGTTCGAAAGGAGCTTTTTCAGAGCTGAAGGGGAACGAGCGCGCGGTGTGAAAGAGCGCAGGAGGAGGGAGAGAAAAAAATGAAAACGTGTCACGTGGCTAAGTGAAAACTTGTGTTAACCCGCGGCGTGCCAGCCGTGCGTTATTCTGATTTCTCGTGCTTTAGAAAATTACGTAATTGCTGTTTTTAGTACGCGCGGGGGGATGGTTAATTTTAAATGGAGAGCACGAGTTTATTATCGATAACGCCGGAATAATACTTTAATCGATTCCCAACGCAAACACCGCTGTGAAAAAAAAGCTCGAAAAAAGCTCGGGCGAAAATGTAGAAATCCCGGGCGCCGCACAAGAGTGTAAGGGCGCGCTGAGCGCATTATCGACAATGAGAGCGGTTAAATTCAAAGCGCAGGCTTCCGCCGTATATATCGCCCGGGGCAGAGCGCGGGCGCGCCGCCAAAAGACCGGATCACCCTCGCGCGCGAAAAAATTTATCAAATTTCCCCGACGAGCGACCCCTCCGGCCTCGAGAAAGGAAAAAAAAATATAACAGAGGCCAGTCATTCGGTAGCGTAGAGCCGTGGGAGGGAAGGAAGCGGGGGTGGGAAAAGGGACGGCGCGTGTCCTCACCCTTTTTACCATATGTGCGTGCGCGTGGGTATATATGCGAAGTGGCAAAGAGAAAAATGCCCGTGTTTGTGCTTTAGAATGTGGAGGGAAGAGAGAGAGATTGATTAAAGTTTATTATTGCCGCGTAGTTTATTCAAGCTTCGGGCGTGTAATAAATTACGCATCCGCTTTTCAGCTATAGTCTATGTTACTGATTACGGGCGTATTGTGTTTACGCGTGGTTCTATATGTTGAAGGATAGACGCGAGAAAGATGGAAGGGACCTGGAGATGCTCCATCGGTTGGCCGATGAAGTTTTAAGCTTGGGATGTGTGTTGGGTTGTTGACTCGAGGTTAGTAGTGTGTGGGTAATTCGGAGAATTTTTTTTTCGCGGTGAGGGAATAATGAAATTTAATTCATTGATCGTCGGTTCGTAGTGAAAGAGATTAGAATCGCGGGCTCTGTTTATCGATGAAGCATTCCTTCACCTTCGTTTT
>JAPYZA010008394.1:0-18176 GCA_030522685.1 Eupelmus azureus | reverse complement strand
TTTTTTTGTGAGGGAGATGAATGGAAGGGTGCGAAGGGATTCCGGATATGGATTTGCCGGTAGAAGAGGGCTTGAGATCTTGTCGAATGGGAAGTAGTTTGAGCTTTTTTTAGGTTGGGAGTGACAAGTTAATAGAGGTACTGAAATTCGCGGTTGGTTTCGCTGTGCTGATTCGAATGTTTTTTTTTAAGGAATTGTGATTGATAGTGGGAATAGTGACGTAAGAGCTTGACGTTAGTTGATATTGAATGTAGGCCGGAGAAGCATGATGTATTTAATAGTGGAAATAATATTTTACAATTATGCCTGTGAAAAATGAAGAGAAGACGATTTTTTAATTTGATTGGAAATTTTCGTGTGAAATATTATTTATAATATTTATGGTTGGATTAATACGATAAGTATTTCACGTTTGATAATCGTTTACCGTTTTCAATAATTGTATATAGTTTTAAGACTTTTTTCGTTACTCTGGTCCTTTAATAAATCAACCTAACAGTTCGCAGGAGTTTATTTAATGCTTTTTAGTAATTCATTAAAACAAGAGCAATAGAGAATGTTAATTATTCTATAGCATTAATAATTTTAAGTGGATAGCAGTAATCGTTAAAAGATTTTCTCCCTTTATTTCTGTTCAGCATTTGTTTTTTGCTGACTGTTCCTTTTTCTCTTTAAACCCCCAATCCTCTTCAGCTTTCTCTAAAATTAATGGCTTTATTATTATTACCACCCATTTCTATATAGTTTTTGGTACAATCATTTTGAGTAGCTCTTTTTGTGATTAGCAGATAAAGTTTTTGTCAAGTCAGTTATTAAGGCTTTGTTTCGAATTAATTAATTTGAAGTTATAGTTTTTATTTAATAACTTGATTACTGAAAGAAGGATTGCCAGCTTTTTTCACTTTTATATTATTAATATATTTATTGCAATGATTTTTAAATATAATTTTTCAAAGACAGCAATAATTAATTTTATTGATATCCCAGAAATAAATAACAAAAGTTGTCCTAGACTATACTTATTGAGTAGTTAAAATAACATTAGAAATTTTATGACTTATATTATTAGTAATTTTTAAATTTATTAATAACATTTGTCATTGACGATATCATTTACATTAATAATCAGTTGCAAATATTGCAATTTCAATGCTAACAATTACGTCGCACAGAGAGCGCAATTCATCAATGACATTTTTAGTGTAATTTGAATGACGTTAATGTCGATTAAAGATACAAGACGTAAAACCGGCTGACAAATTTACTGATAAGCGCCATCATTCATTTTCAAGATAGAACAAAAATAAAATTCTCCTTAAATAATAGATGCTGTATCTACCCTGCAATTGTGCTTAATGGCAGATAGCGGATAATAACACTGACGCGTACGTGTTTATACAAATAAACATTGAAAAAGTAGTAAAAGAAGGATAAATGAAAAATAGTAGCGTAATAAGTATTGGGTACTCATTGATGTTCATTGTAATAATTTAAAAATATTAGCACTTTTATTTTCGTTTATTATAATTATTATTATGAATATACTTTGTTTATTCATTTTTATTTAAATTATTTACTAATTCTTAATTGAAGTTAGCGACCCTGATATAACATTAAATCTTATTTTCATATTTCATTTCACACCCTGAAAATATTTTTTTAATTATATTAAATTTTAAGAATTATTTTATTTTTCAAAGAGCGGTATAAAATAAATCTGGCAAAGTGGTCGCGGCCAGACAACATCCAGACTTTCCGGAGACTTTTCAGTTTAGATATCCGCCAGATCAGTGCCAAGTTTTTTCTTTTGCACGGGAAACAATGCAAAATATTAATGCACGGTTGAAAATTTTGTGTTTTGTGTTGCAAGATCAAAAAGCACACAAATACTATGAAAAAAAAAAGAAAAGAAGCACACCCTTTGACTAGTTCAGTATCAAAAGCTTTCCCTAAAAATGACTTTATCGAAACACATATACACATACTTTTTGCATTATCAAAAATTAATTTTAATTGCACAAACGCCGCTTTCTCAACTTCCACATCTAGCACACGATACACGTCAAAAACATCTCCCAATTCCCAACCGCACATCACCTTCCATTTTCGCCTCTTAATTTTCCACAAAACAAACTCTCCCCCATCAGCGGCTGTTTCATCCGCGCAGAGTCAAGAACGAAACTTCGCGTCTGTACGTTTCCGCGCAGAAACGAGAAAGTCACAGCGAAAAAAGAAAAAAGCGCGCCGGCTACGCCCGGGATCTCTCTCTCTCTTCCTCTCGCGCGCTCTCCGGGCATTGTTATTCCAGGGAGCGCACGACGATTGTCTTAGACGAGCTTCCGGAGCGGAGAGCAGCGGCGCAATGCGCTGCTTCACTGCGGGGGGGATGATGACGCTGCCTCCTTCCGCTTTTCTTTCCACTCTCGCGTTTTTTTCCGTCCCCTTCTTTTTTTTCACTATTTTCCTCTCGATCCTAAGCTCCGTCATGCGTGTGCACGTGGAAACGCGGGGAGAGAGGCGTGGTTCCTCTCGGCAAAGGTAGCTCTTTTGACACGCGCTCTTTTTCCGTCCCGTAACCCACGTGGCGCTGGGCTCTCCTCCTCCGGCTGTAGTTGTAAACGGCGTATAGGCCATGTATCCCATACGTATTCCGCGCCCGCGCGCGCTTATCTTTTTTTTTCTCTTTTCTGGGAGGCGCTACATAGGGTGTATAGGTGGAGAGAAGGTCTGTGCGCTTTTGTGTGTATATATATATATATATATATATATAGGCGCGACGTACGCGAAAGCCCGCAGGTCTGTTCTCTTGTTTCCTTTCTTGCCGGGATTTATGGAGGCGGGCCTCTCTCTCTCTTTCTCTGGCTTTTTTAGGGATTACTTTTTCCGCGTTTGTTTGAGAAAAAGAGAGAGAGCTTTTTTATTGGCTTGTTGTTGTAGGGCGCTAATGGTCCAGGGGGATTAGAGCGCGGGCGCGCCTCTGACGGGCGGTGCGCGCGAGGGTTAATGAACTGAAGCGGTGATTGAATATCATTGCTTAGAGTATTGGGTTTATGGGGTACGTGACAGCGGCCGAAGGATACTTGAGACTGATATGTGGCTTTTTGGAAAAGGGGGATTTCATGTTCGCTCGAATGCAGGAGGCTTTGCTTTGTTTTCAATTTATCGGTGATTACGCTTGTCTGTGGACGAGCTCGACGTGGGAGAGCGGAGGGACCGCAAACGTAAATGTTGACTGAATGGTTCGGTTAACAAAGTAGGAATTGTGGATCTATTGAGGAGCGTTTTGGGCGCGGACTAGTGCGTTGGTGTTTCTTAAATTACGTTAGTGCTGCTTCATTGTTTTGTTTAAAGTTATATTATTAATAATACTGATTTTCATTTCCTTTAGACTATGTAGTTTGATTCGTACGGTCATGATTACACTTTTTTATAGACTATAATTCTAATTACTTGTAAATTAAATTTAATTTTTAAGAAGGTTTAAAATTTGACCGAAAAGATTAAAATGCAATTTAATTAGTACAAACAGATTTGAAGTTGCATTAATCTAGCATAAAAAATAACTGCACTTTTTATGAATTTTTTACCTGAATCTTTGAATACTAAAAATTATAGTGAAAATTTATTAAAAACAAAATAAATATATATTATTACAAATAGAAATACAATATGAATCATTACCCAATCACTAGAAGTATACTTACATTATAAAACGCTATAAATGTCTAACAAAATTAAATCGAATATTGATATTTTCATTTGCGTAAAATGATATACATGATGTTTTTAAATTTTAATTTTAATTACTTTAATATAGAGACATATAAAAGAGGAATAATTCACTCTTTTATATGCTTATTTATTGCAATATGTAGTAGTAGCGATTTGATTATTAATTTTTTTTTGTAATACAGAATGAAAAATTTAATCAAGATGTATATTTATGTGTCTAAGTAGAATGTGTTAATGAACAGCTGTGCAGAAATGAAATATGCAATATGGTTTTAATGAAATCTATTAAAAATTATTATGCTCGTTTCATATCTTGTATGAAAAAATAAAACAGAATTTGAGCATAAAACGTAGGAATATAGAGCGATAAAAAGTTCTGACGTTATGATTTGCTGTTTTCTAGAGAAGTGATGGCGCCTCATTGTCAGCACTTTTTGAAGGATATTACTTGATATCATTTGTAACCTATCCAATCTAATCTTTGCCGTGACATAGTTTTATGCTCAAAAGTTAATACTCGTTCTTATTAATAAAATGTTTTTAATACAAACATTCTTACAAGTTTTTTATGGGCTAGCTATAAACCCGTTTATGCAAAACTTTTCTAGGCGTTTTCCTCGTAAATGGATAGTAAAATGGCATTTCAAAATACTTTTCTTATATGAAAATGAGTTCAAAATGCATTTTATTGTAATAAAAATAATGTACTATATAAACATTCTATTTAAAGCAAATGTTAAAATTTACAGTTATATCTAATTATAGAAGATATATTTCCTCTTTTAAACTTGGGAACTGTCATCATAATGCAACTTTGTACACAGCCTGACAGAAGTCGGTCATGTGTTAACCACGAAATTCGGTACTGGTGATAAAGTTTTGTTAATAACGGTTTATTTGGTCTTGTATTATTGGATTATAATTTATTAAGAAGCTTTAATTAATATTTTATAAGTTTTACTTATGATTCTATTAATTGAAACTTTAATAATGTTTTAAATAGTACACGTTTTTTTAAATATTACTTGTCTATTTAACAACATATAGACTTTAAACTATTTCATTTACATGGTCATGAATGATTTTTAAATAACCTAAAATACATTTAAAAACTTTTTTTGTGTTTATAAAACACTATAAGGAATTACATCATTCTCAAATGTGAATTTGAATACAATAGCGTGTAGAAAAATAATTTAAATGGAAACAGTAACTAGTGAAAAATCAAATAGAACTTAATTATGAGATTCCGGAAACGTTGAACAACTTCGGTTGGTTTGATCTGTCAAGAACGTCCGGCGGGGCAACATCTTAATGACGTAGGCGTGCGAGCCGATAGCCACAATCATTTCCTCTTTGCCTGCCGTTCGCGTCCGTCTTGCTGAAATGTAATTATCAAAAGATTATAATTTAATTAATACAGACCCACGCATAAAATAACCTCGATTTTTGAAAGCTAATAAAAATAACGTAGAATGATATTTTTGTCGAATTTTCATTTTCAACATTAATTCGCGAAAACAATTGAACTCAGAGAATCGACGATAATCCATAACGTCTGCTTAAAGTATTTGAGATTTTCGCACCGAGTACAAAGGTAATTACTGCATGCTAATTTACGTTTGTACAATGATCAATTTAATTATTCAGTATAGCACGTAAACAGCAACAGTACAAAGCAAGATTAAAGCAGCGAATCATCGATTCAGAATTTATTGCATGAAATTGATTAAAAATACATATTGGCCAGTCGGAATATCGACGAGGCCTGTATGCTCTGGCGTGAAAATCGAAGTATCGGAAATTGAAAATCGAAATTCAGCGTTCGTGAAAATTTGATTAATTACACAATTTAATTTAGATGGCATGGAACGGTCAAGGCATTCGACGGGGGATTGAGTTATAAACCGCGATGCTGATTATTTGTATCCGTAGAAGGGGAATTAAAACAAGCCAATATCCGATAGTATAAGCTATCCGATATTAAGCACTTAGGGCTTCCCCGTTTTATCTTTTTCAGATATTGCATACTTCTTTAATGGAAAATTGTTCGAGCTTTAATTAAAAATATTAACTTTGAGGTCAGTTTGAATCAGCTATGTTATTAAGTATCTGTTTCTTTATTTTTTTGAGTTTGTATTGGTAAATGTTTACGAATGCTTGGTTATTAATGTAGTTTCATTAGTTAGCCAAATTTCATCAAACCTTCATCATCAAGCCTAACACATCCAAACATTCAACCCAGTCAATTCCACACGTTCGACAAAGTCACTTTGACACATCCTTCCGAAGCATTTTCATTACTCCACTGACCATTTCAGCAAAAAGCCTAATAAATTATCCAAACTGTCATCGCGCGTTTAAAAGCTCTTGCGCCACGCGACACGAAAGCGTTCGCGCGAAACGTCGCTCTCTCGTCACGCCGAAAATTTTTAAGCCTCTTATAAAGTCCACTCACCAAAATTCATCAGACTGTCATTGCGCGTGATCGTCGACAATGACGAAACACGAAAACAATCATCCTCTTTGCTGCGATGCTCTCGGCTGGCTCTCGTCTATTTCCGTGCCTCGGCTAAAATCCCCAGCGTCTAGCTCAAACAGACGGATCGCTGGGCGTATAAATCCATTGTTGCTCCCTCGCGCGCCTGCATTACAATAGTTTCTACATCGCGCATGCCTGATTTAATTAGGCGTAACGCACATGAATCAGGCTGCCGCTGAAAAGCTCGCGCGCGTACGTCAAACTGCATCTATCTGGCAGAAAGACAATCGCTAAATCGTCCATCAGAGAACTAGCGAGGGGGAGAGAGAGAGAGAAAGGGAGCAACAAGTTATAAATCGGCGGGTATAAGCGAGCGACGATCCGCTGCTTCAATTTTTAATGCACCCGCGGCGGCGAGTGTCACGCAAGATGCGCCGCCGCGGCCGCTGCCGAGGAGAAAAAAATCCATATAGCCAGGCCAGCGGCGGTGGCAGCAGCAGCAGCCTCGTATACATATAGAACACGCGTTGTAGGTACACACGCCTCCCTCTCTCGCGATATCTTTGGGCTTGGCTCTGCCGCTCGCGCGCCCGTTCCGCTTTTCTCTCCCCAGACTACAAGGCTCTCTCGCGTCGCGTGTGCCAAACTGCCAATTCCTTTATATCGATTCGATATCAAGCGAGAGAGCGGCATATAGCGAGCTTTTTCGGGGGCAGCTGCTGCTGCTGCGCTGCTCTCTGTGAGCTTGTATACATGTATATACTGGCATCCGCATTCTGAGCTCAGCAGATCTCTCTCACTCTCTCTCTCTCTCTCTTTCGCCTGTAATCTCCGCTCTCTGACTTCCAGAGCGCGTGCCCCTTTTTTAAGCTCGAGCTTTGTGCCCGCCCCCTTTTGACAGCTTAATTCCGCGGGCTTTCTGCCGCGCGGCAGACTAGGTGGAATGCGAGACTAGCGGACTGCTGGCCGTAAGGAGCGAAAACTGATTTTTATTCGCTTTCGTGCTGCTGCTGCTTCTTCTGACTCGCTTGGATGTGGAGCACGCGGGCTGGTCTTTAAATATTTAGAGCGAAAATGAATGCTTCGATGGGTGGAGTTGAGATCTTTCCGAGACGGATAGGGTTGAGGCCTTTGGATTGCGTCGTAAGGTTGAATGGGAAGGTGCTTCATATATTTTTAATAGAAATTAATTTGTTTATAAATTTTGTCTTTAGCTGAATTTATTGCGATATTCTGTTGGTATAAATAAATTTGAATAATTGATGTTATATGAATCTTTAAAAATTTTTATTAAAACAATGCACGCGTTAAATAATAAAAGTATTTTTCTAAATTATGCATGTATTCAGGTGTAGTTTAGTCTAGTAAGCGGTGAAAATTTTATCTGTTATGCCAAGTGAAATTTCTGACAGGTCGCGGCCACAGTTGTATCTTTAACAGCGAATCACTGTACTGCGACGCGTATTTTAGTGTTGCGTCTATATAAACCTGCTATTACTGTTGCTATTATTCTATTTCTCAACGGTTGCGCAGAGTTAAAACAGACGCTCGTCTCGAAAATAGGATTTTGATGCCTTATTTAAGGATCACGCAGGCGTTTAAATGTATCCAAATTGTATTTTTGGTTCATCAAACAAATTAGTCGCAGACGTTTTAGAGATCAGTCGTAAATTTTCACGTGAGCAGATCACGTGAAACCAAAAGTTTCTTTATCTAGTTAACGGTATGACAGGTGGTGGGTAGAATCCACGTCTCTATAGCTGTGGGAGTGGCGATTCTGGCTGATCCGCACACAAATGTCTGTTCTGCTATAGACGCAGTATGTTAGCTCCAAATGCAATGGAAGTTAAATATTGTGACTATTAATCTACGATATTACAGTTTCGCAAAAACAACAAAATTTTTTTTTATAAGGAAATTGTTTTCTATTTTAACAAGTTTTTGTAATAACAGCATTGATTATTTGTTAAACAAAAAAAAAAATAAATAAATTAAATAAACAGTAAGTGCGAGCGATGGAATTTATTTTAACTTTTTACTCAATTGTAAAGATACTTTAGCAGTGTCAAAAAGTATTAGAAAATTATTGATGAAAATTAAGTTAATTATTAGCTGAAAAGATAGCTTTTGGTCCTTCTCATTTATAAATAAATATCAGTTGATTTGTTATCTATTGAAAATAAGTTAATTTGTTTTTTAACTTCTGTCAAGAGAACGGACTTAAATTTATTATTCATCAAGGTATTTCTTACGCTCCAAATAATGAACGCACGGATAGACGTGTGATTTATTACTTTCATGGGATTCGTCTGATTGCATCACATACTGTAAATTTAGTTGAAGGGATAATGAGCGAAGTTCTAAAGTTCAGCTTACGTGCGTGCATCATGCAACTGACTTGAAAAAGTTGAACCAGCTAGAAAATGAATTGAAGTGTATGCAACTACTTTTTTAAAATAAGAGTGCCGCTGTTTTATATGCAGTGTTGACTTCTTATTTATCGTCGTGTAAAGTAATTGAATAATATAACAATAGTTTAAGAAAAGAAAGCAAACATACTTAGACTTTAGACTGATTAAAAAGATATACATCAAGGCGAAGCCTTTTAAGTAGTAACTTCTTAAACATATCCTGTCGGGGTACAAGCTTGAAATTTCAATAAAAATACATTATTCATGGTACTTTACTGTATAATGGGATTTTATTTTTGCTATAAAAGATTAAAAAGGCATCGACGAGTGTTTCCAAAATTACAAAAATCTCTGAAATGCATAAAATAGTTTTTTGGCATCTCTATCGCAAAACTTGTAGATCAACGACAAAATTAAAAAAAAAATTAATTTTACAAATGTAAACAGTTTATGACTTTGATCTAAATTGTAATATAATAAATTGTATCAAATAAAATGTAAAATCGGAGATTATTTTGCCGAAAATTTTAATGACGTTGCTTTCATTAGAAATTTACTTTTAGAGCAATCGAAATGAAACGTTTAAACTAAAATACGAGTTTTAATTTGATACAGCTCTGAGGAAATATTAAAATTTTTTTCGGTCATTTTGACGCTTGAGAGGAACTTGGCAAAATGATTAATGGCTTGATTCAGAACGGTTATCACGTACGTATAATACATTGCGAATTTCACTTCTGTCATTCGTAGTTAAACGAATCTTTCCATCTCTTCATCCTATATAACCATATATTTTTATTACTTCTTGGCTCTTGTATGCGCCGGTCCTTGTCTATACAATTCTTTAGACGAGTTCTCGGCCGTGCTGTATCGGTGCTGCAGTTGTAATCTAAAAACGCTGAGTTTAAGTCTTCGGCACTCAAGGTCCACTTCTATTTTATGCTACTAGAGCTCTCCAAGATGTTTCCTTACTTTCTATTTATTTTAGTTTTATTCCATCGATTAAAAATGTATTTATTTTATCTTCCGTCAACTAAATTTTATATTTTTGATAAAAGTTAAGCGTTTCATTAATAAATCGTGCCGACTGGCAGTTTCTGCTATAAAATATAGGATCAAGCCGTAAAATAAAGTATAAAATAGATTTTATAATGCGTAATTCAGCTTCGCGTCAGCTTAATTTGGTTCATTTAAATATTTTTGTATTACGATATTGATTTTGACAATTTAACCGTCTATAACTCTTTCGGACAATTCTGATTTCTTTTCCCCTCATCATGTCAACCATTGACCCAATTCTCGTGAATTAATGGCGTTTTATCATGTATTGACAGAGTTTTCGGACGTTTTATTAATAAGAGAAGGAATCAAATGTCATTTATGGATTCCGCTGTTGTCGCGCTGACAATATAGATATTTGAGGAGTCCCTTTCTTTATTATTTACCCGTATTCGATTGCTTCTCTGATTTCGTAGAATCAGTTGCTTATTTCCGGTTCCAATTATTATAAAGTTAATTGTATTCAAGTAAAAGTGACACAGAAGATTATCTGAAAATATTAAGAAATAGTAAGAAATATAAGCAATATTGCACATACAAAATGAATGATGAATTTTAAATCGCGCATTTAGCATAAATTACAAAAACTACTCAATTATAATAATGAAAAATTAGTGTTGTCTTAATATTTATTACAATTTTTTTTTTAATTTATAAATGTACACTGTATTACAAAATTTATATCTTAGAAATATATTAATCAAATTTTACTTATCTAAATTATGTTTTAAATTATTTTATTGTCATTTGATTTCGTGTATTGAGTTATTCATTCAATTTTGACTGAAAGCAGCGAATATCAATCAAGCCCAGTTAATGTCGGAGCTTTTTATTTGAGAGGATCGATGTCTGAACTTGATTATAAATTAGTTTGGTTACAATTACAGTTATTTTCGGAGTTCTCAGGATTAAAAATTTCACGTTATTTTATAGCTAGTTTTATGGTCCATAAAATTATTTTATGGCTCATAAAACGAGTACTTTTATATAAACTTTTTCAGATGGTAATGATAGAAATTACGTTTTTCGATTAAATTTCACAGAATGTTACCGGGGTCAAATCCTTTAAAATTTCATTGATAAAACTGTAACTGCCAGTCCAGACTATCGCACAACAAGAAAGTTCCTGATGAATTTTAGATTATAATAAAATATTTTTAAAAAAAACTTCACATACAATACCGGTGTTTGAATATTATAGACAAATTTTTGAGTAATAATGATCTAATACGAGTTTCAATAACATAAAAATAAGTAAAATGTGATTGAGAAAACGAAAAAGTTAATTTGCTTGTTCGATATACATTTTAGTATTATAATTCAAAAATGGTTGTAAATTTGTATTCTAACAAGCGCATATAATCAGAACGATATGATAGTTTAAATATAAAATATAAAATTTACTATGTTGTCGAGATTAATCAAAACCAAAATTTTAATTTGATACTTATAATAAATGTAAAATAAGCACTATAAAGTTCATGATAGTTCTTAATCGCCCATTCTAAAAGCCATATCAAAGAAAAACGCGTTAAAACGCCCGTGAGATAAGTATGCATCTTTAAACCGCAGTTTAGATCGCCTTAAACATCCTTCAAAAAAGAGGCTAAGAAGTTTAGTGATGCTAATCTCGACTTTGGGAAACAGCTCACGTAATTTTTTCGAGAGTCCTCGCGCGCAAACCTGAAAAATTACGGCTTTTGCCAGCGCTAAAAAAGAGCTTTATTATCATAATCTGTGGCGCGAGATTCTCTCTCTACCTCTGTCCATGTATATAACACGAAGATACTCGACTGCTTTATTCCTTTTTTTTTCTCGTGAATCCAATCCAGATAGGAAGCCGCTACAGAGATTCAGTTCAAATGTCTTTTGTATACAAGACGGAGGCGTGGCTGTTGCCTTATATACACCTTTGTTCCTCCCCCAACGTCACACAGGGGATAATAATTCTTTAGCGTGCTCGACGTTGCGAAAGTTTATAAAAAAAAAAATCGAAAGGAGGCAGCCCCTCGCTCTCGCGGTTTAGAGAAAATTCTCTTTGCCGCGAACTTTGGGCGGCTAAGCGCCGCCGATTTGGCACAATGCTGGTGGGTCCAGTGTAGCGCGATAACGTCGTCGACGAAGCAAGAAAATCCTTAGAGACGTAGTCGTCGTCGCCCTGCTACACACGTTCGCACAGATGTCAAGGGGAGATTTTTCGTTTCCGGGCTTTCTTTTTCTCTCCGTGGCGCTCTGTTTGAAGGGGAGGAAAAGTTTTAAGAAAGATCGGCGACACCGAGAGATTATTTTTCTTTGCCTCAGGCTGGAATATTACTCGTTATTTATCGTCTAATTTTCGGCGCTGCGGGGGTCTGGCAGAAATTGAAAATCAGAAAAGATCGTGCTGTGTTTGAAAAGGTAATCTTGATAATTTTGAATCTGGTAACTGGGGTTGGTTTGATAAGTTTGATGTATGAAAATTCAATGGAAATTTTCCTTAAAGTAATCGCTTATGATAAAAAAGTGTTTTAACGCAATTTTTTTTAAACCGAAATATTATATTTCTGTTTCTTATATAATTTGTATAAAAAGCACGCGCAGAATAAAAAATGTATGTAAATCAAACTAATGTAAAACAATCAATGCTTATTGGATGAAATTGTACTGAAACAACTCATTCAAATATTTATCACTTTTTGATGTGGTATTTTAAACCATTGTTATCAACCTAATTTGGAATAAAACTTAATATGGTATATGAATTTACTGTTTTGAATAATCATTTTATAGTGAAGTGTAGATATTAGTAACATAATAATGTAAATAAGTAGTGTTTTTGATACGTTATAAATACGTAAAAATATTTATATTAATATATAAGATACTTATAAAATTAACATTTATGAGAAATATTATTGTTTATTATATTGTTTATAATGTTTTATTGATTTAACTTTCAATAATACTTTTAATATTATTTAAGAAAAATATCGCTTTTTTCAATACCAAAATAAACAAAATAGAATAAAATAAATTGTAATCTTCGCAAAACATTTTCGTTAAACATTTATTACATATTTAAATAACTAAAAATATATATTTATTCATTTTATCGCTATATATGTTAAAAATAGGCCAACTGAGAAACGTAATTAGATATTTCCAAGTAGCACTTGTTGCGAAACGCTTCACTAATTTTGTTGACAAAATTTGCTGTGACAACATTTGCATTCGCTTTTTTTTACATTTTTTTTACTTTTTTTAAGTATGAAGTCATTCTCTACCAAATCGATAGGATTCGGTGGGTGTGGATATCTGCTTTAAATGAAAAATTTCTTCAATTTACTAAGGTATACTAATATTGTGTTAAATTTTAGAATTAAAATTTTATAAAATTTCTAGAAATTTCATTTAAAAAAAATGTTGTTTTATTTTTAATGAAAATTGTACATGAAAAAATAAAATATATAACTTTATTATTCCAAGACATTTTTTTATTATTAAGTCGTACAATTTTTTAAAGTAACCTAAAATCCTCATTTTTATGGGCAAACAAGACATTACGGAAACTAAATTTTTTGAATGAATTTTTTATTTAATATTTCTAATTATATTTTAGTAAATATTTCTAGTTTTTTATAGTAATGTATTCGTCATGGTTATTGAAAGATATTCTATCAGAACTCAATAGTTGTGCGAAAAAATTGGTTTCTTCAATTGATGATAAAAAGGCAATTACTCTTATTTTTGCAGTAAATGTCAGACGTCTAATGCACTAAGGTAAAAACTATCCTAGTAATAAGGGTAAAGTAGTTATAACCCTTGCAAAAGCTTATCATTCCATGTTTATGATACATACAAGGCTAATTTTTATTAGTGCTCTTTTCCCCTGTCGACATTAATCAAGCTATTTTTATTCTTCTTTTACGTTTAACGTATAATAAAAGTCAAATTTATATAAATAAATAAATTATATTTTGGGATAAAAATGAATTTAAAAATAATGTATTAATGGGACTCTTTTAATTATTGTCAAGATTAAAAGAATTCCTATTTTTTAAGGTTGTTTTCTGAATAATAGAGACCATTTTTTATCATTCATTTTAACTATGTTTTGTCTGAAGCATATATTTTCTAACCTAATTATAACTAGAAAATAATATGCATGAAAGTATTTTATAATTATACTGGAAATTTTTTACAAACGGTTTGAGATAAAAAAGTTAATTTTGTGCTTTTATTTTTAAAATGTATATATTTAACGTTACTTTATCCTTGCGAACTTATGAATTTCAGCATTAAAAAATTTTAATGAAAAAGCTTGCGCGTACACTTTAAGCCGTTTCTCTCGTCTTTCTTCTATCCACCCTTTCTCCCTCCTCAACCGCATCCCTCCAGACTATCCGATAAAATTTCCCGCCTCCAATCCAGCGGAGGCGATAACTATATGATGTATCAACAATGACGACGACGGAGGCTCAAAGCGCGGGCGCGCGCACGGTAAATTCAATACTACGATCCGCGAGGGTGCGCGGCGAGTTTGCCCGTTTCGGGGCGCTACTGCCGCTACAAGTGCGCTCTTAATTAGTGGTGGGTTTACGTGTAGGTGGTCGTCACTTCGCGCTTTCACTCTTTTTTTTTTCTTTCCCAGTTGAGTCATCCAGGGCCTAGTTGTGGCTTTCGTGACTAAACGCATTCCTTTTTTCTCGAAAATATCGCACTGCCGACGATGTAGCCACTGCGAAAACTTATATTTTATAAACATATACTTTTTTCTCAGCCAAAAGAGCTTCGAATTTAAGCATCTAGATTTTCGTTGGGAGAGAGAAAGAGAGAACGCACGTGTGTGTGTGAGAGAGAGGCAGAGAGATAGCTGAAGGCTATTTGATGCTGTGGATATTTTATTATGAGTGCATGCGTTCGTACGTCATACGTTGCACGAAGCCCGGAAATTGGCTCTTCGAAAATCATGATAGCGCGTGGTATATTACGGGATACTGGCAATAACCAGTGTTCTTAAATAAAGCGAAATGTGAAGAAAAATAGAGTGTATTATTTTGGATAATAAAATAGAACACATTTACCGATGTAATTTAGTAAAAGATTTTATAAATTTATTGTTGAAGTATTTATTTTTTATTTAAGAGTATTACTTCTTTTAATAAGATTGCTTAGAAATTTAAAAAATTGCATTATTTTAACGTGCTATTTTCGATTCTTATAGTAAGTATACATTTTCAAATTGTTACAATGTGAAACATCGTCATAGAGCAAAACAACGACTTGATAATTATTATGTACATTTATCATTTAGACTGAAGTAAATGTTCAAATGAAAATAATTGGATTATATTACGTAAGTAAATACATAATGAAAAAAATTGAAATACAGTATGTTACGTTGATTTCGTGACCTGTAGATACAACACATTCATTTAAAGTATTTACTTAGGAATTTTTTAATGTTTAATCTTTTATCGCAAGTTCAAGATAATTTGAACTTATAAATAAATAAAGTGTAAGGTTATTCTTGATATAAGATTTACTAGCTTTCAGAAAAATACAAAATTTAATAAGTTTATTCAGGATACACCAAACTTTTTTTATTAAAAAAGTTTATTTTTATTAACGTTTTCGAGAAAGTTATCTGGCTTTTCCTAAATGTTGTTGTCAGTTACCATTAATGAAACATGTTCACGATACAATGTTTTTTTTATTTATTTAATGATTATGGATACACTTACGAGAACGTTAACATTTTATTGAAAAGTCTTATGAATGAATTTATATTTTTCAATTTAAAAACTGTTGATTATGTATAATATCATCATGATTTTAATGCAATTACCTACAAAGTTTACATCACAAAAGATGAAAATACACCATTGTCTTTTTATCTGGTATTCATATGCTGTTCATTTGCATTTTCTGTGCGAATAATAGAATATGCATTTTACATAAACTTAGATCAAGAGAGTTTCGTAATTTCAAATCATTTTGAAAAATGATTTATCATAGAACTCATTTTATCTCATAAAATACTTTTTTATTTTTATATAAGAACAAAAAAGAGTAAATTAAATATAAAAACTTTGTGTATTAATATGATGTTGAATTTGTAAAAAAAGGCAATGTTAAACGTTGAAAGTTTAAATCATGTAAAAGTTATTTTGAGTTAAAAAAAATTTTCAAATATGTAATACTTTACGAAAAAATGTATAACAATAGAATTTTTTACAAATATCCTTGCCTTATGGTTCTTCATTTAGTAGATGATTCAATAATATTTAATATTAGATTTTTTACTTTATTTTAAACATTCTTAATTTTGTAAGAAAGTGAAATCTTTTTTTAGTAAATCTTTTAATCAATTCTTAAAAAAGAATTGTAGTACTTTGTATTTCATATGAAAACTGTATTTCACTTAACTTTTAGTAATTTAATAATTTTTTTTCAAATATATTTATATAAAATTTATACAATAAAGATACTTAGGATTAGTTTTACAGTTTATTTGATATAATAATAAAATTTAATTAAAAAACAGCTTTTAACAGCTTTTTTATATTTAAAAAAATTAGAAGACTATATTTTTTGATTAAAACAAAAAATGTTATAAATATTTCTTCTGCGGTATGATTAACCTTTTTACTCTCATTCTAAACATTCTTATCTATTCTATTCGGTATCTATGCTTGAACATAATTTCAGAGCTGATCTTAATGATATTTTTCGGCTAGACTCAGTTCACCCTATTCTTACATCCAATTGTTGTACCTCTTGAAAAACACTAGCATAAATTCACAACCGCTCGTCAATTAGTTAACACATTCTAATGAGCTCGCTGCTCAAAACTCTCGGTGATTAACCTTAGAGCCACGCCGAAAAAAAACAAGCCTCCAAACTAAAGACAAGCACGGGACAAAAAAGAAATTGGGAAACTTTTTTAATTAAGGAAGTGTTGCTCTCTAGTAGTCGCAAGTTTTACAATCGTGGAGGAGGGGTAGGGTAATAAAACGCGCCCGCGCGGGACGTCGCGTGCGTTGCGTGTTTTTTTACACTCAGTTCTGCGACATATATGCGCTGCTCGGCGATTATTTATACAACAAAAGACGCTAGACTGTGGTCGACGAGATAATTATTTCGAGAAAATGTCATCCGGGCTCCTCTCAGTCTAATTGATATACTCCATGAGGTATGTAAGCACGACAAAGAGACGACCGAGATATGGCAATGGAGGGTTCATCTTTCTCTCATATTTTTGCGCACGCGCTAGATAACGTGGCTGATTAGAATATGGTGCGTCTGAGTCGCAAATATGCGAGAATATTTGGAGTACGATGGGTTTTATTTTATGAGTCTGGCGATCTGATATACCGGGGGGCGCGATGTTTACTTTCGATAATTGCTCACTCAAATTGATTGGGTTATGCGGTGTTTTAATCCTGTGTAATTATGCTATTAGAGTATGACTGTTTGTCATGTGTTTCGACAGAAAATTAGTTGTGGCGTGATGTGAAAAAGTGATATTAATTCTAAAATTGAAATTGTTCTTTATTAAAGTACGTAAGACAATTAATTATAATTTCAATTTTTTCCAATCCTTTTTTCATGATGGAAAGTAAAGAAAAAGCTGCACTTTTTAAGCATGTTTGCAAAAGTGGGAAAAAGTAGAGTGTATTACGTATCTAGGGAGGAAAAGAATTGGCATATCTATAGCACGTGTAAATTTCCACTTACCTTCGGCTTGGATGTGCGTGTATTATTTTTGACCATACTTGGGCAGAAAATTAATTACACTTTCGTGTTTCTAAACCTCGAGAGAAAGTGCCATTTTTTGTGAAATTTTTTATTACAATAATATAAATTTAGTATAAAATGTCTTTAGAAGAGCTTAAACTATCTATCGCTTCTGATAAAATCTTTTAAAATCTGGTCATTTTTTTGTAATATCCAAATATATTATGTCTTCTTCAGCTAACTGTTTTTTTTCTTAAATGAGGCAATTGCTGATCTAAAATCGTCAGAACATTTCCGACTAACATTTTCTTTTTTTTTAGAACTTTCAATAATAAAAAATTATACAAGTATATACCTGGGTCATTTGCTGGATTTCTGAAGTGCAGGTCATTCAATTCTCTATGAATGTAGCTCCTATCCTTTAATGTAATTCTTTCCACAATCCATTATTTACTCTACATTTTACTAACCTTTTACTCTTTTCTTTTCAAAATTTCCATATCTAATTTAATCTTGTCCATTACTCGTAAATAAACCCACTTAATTTCTTATCTTTACAATATTTTTCTTTGCCTAATTCTTTTTTCCATTTCTGATAATTTGGGTAGTATTTTGATATATCTATTCGTGTCTAATTTTAAAAAATTTTCTTTTTATCGGTTGGAGGGCCCTAGAATTATTTTATCACCGTTTTTGAGCAAATAAACTGCTATCATCTATCCCGTAAAACATGAAAATAAAAAAAAATTGTTTTTTTTAAATATTGCAACGGC
>JAPYZA010008392.1:0-11751 GCA_030522685.1 Eupelmus azureus | reverse complement strand
TCTCTCTCTATCTCTCTCTGACTCTCTCTGACTCTCTCTCTTTCTCTCTCTCTCTCTCTCTCACTGTTTCTCTCGCTGGCTCTTTGGCTATGCGTGTGCCTCTGGCGTTGAATGCCCTGCGCTCGGCGACACTGTACACTACTAACGGCTTTGTCGTACGTGTAAGCCCGCTTTATTATTTAACAAACAGGTCGACGAGCGACTGAGAGAGAATAGAAGACAGAGACAGAGATATAGAAGAGAGAGAGAGAGAGAGAGAGAGAGACAGGCCTACTGATTTATTGAAGTACAGCGGTAGTACTACCCATTCCCCGCGGTATACCCTCATTTTTACTGTACTTGTCCTTATTGCACAATTTGCGAGTTTTTTTAAATATTTTTACGTAATGCGGTAGCAAAATTAAAATGGGTTGAAATTTTTTAAATTAGATCGTTTTAAAATTAAAATTGAAAATAAATTAAATTAAAATTAAAAATAAAAATTGAAATTAGTAAAACATTTGATATTTTATTCTACTTTGCTATTTCAAATGTCGGTAAAATTTTATTAAATTTAAGATATTTCAGCAATTTATCAATAAAATTTTATTCCCGAAGCGCGTAGGTTGAATTGCAATTTATCAAAAAGTTAAAAGTTCCTAGTGTAACCACGAACGCGTTTTCATTTATCAAAATAATCATGTTATCCACCCAAAAATACAGCGAACGTGCCTAAAAATTAGGTCGATCTCTAAGCTTCCGCCCCCGATTTCCAGATACCAACCCAAAACGAAAACAACCTCTGCGCGTGCACATTTGTAACTTTTTTCTCTCTCTCTCTCTCTCCTTCGTCGAAGAAACGAGGACGAAAAGAGCGAGAAAGCAAAGAAAAAAAAAACGAAAAGGGACAAAGGGTAAACCGCAGCGCGGCAGCAACACGTGAAAGACACGTGCGACTGTGTTGGAAACGACAACCGCGGGTAGACGAAAGCAGAGAGAAGGAGAGAGTGCAGAATAGAAAGCCCGGGATTTATTTAAATGGAATCGGGCGAAGCACAATAAACCGAACGTCGCGTGCAATATGTCACTGGCGCGACGCCGCCGGACGCCGAGGAAACACATTTTCCCTTTTTTTTCGTACGCGAGGAAGCCGAGGAGGTATTTTCATTCAGGATAGGATTACGCTAGAGGCTCCGGAAAAATCGTGTCGGTGCATTTTTAAGAATCTAATCTCTCGTTAATCCTCCATTCTTTCGGTTTTACTCGGTTGAGCGGAGCGTCTAATCCGTTACACAATTCCGGCTTTTCCTTTTTGCGCGCGTAAAAAGATTTTTTTGTAGCTGTTTCCTTTGTGAGTTATAAGGTACTAATATGAAAATTGTTCAATAAATAAAATAGTAACTATAATAACGGCACAACCGACAAAAGTATTTTAATAGACCATTAATAAAACGTTAAAATTAGAACGTTCAAATTAAAGCTCACAGAGAATCCAATCTCACATCCGCAAGCTCAAAGCGAACCATACCAGCTCACTTCCCCAGATATCATCTCGCACGCGCACCGTACTAATTACCGCGCAGACTGCACCGAAAAATCTCCAAGCATCTCACAGCCTCCTTCTGTAAGAGCTCACATTGGCATGCATAATACGCACGCACCAACACCCTATCCACTCACTTGCCTGCAAGCACAGAGATAGTTCCGCGTAAATAACCAGACTCTCGGCGAATTCAGCGAAAGAGTGGATATCCGCAGGAGACGATTCGTCTTGGAGCTTTTCGCGCGAAAAGCTCGCCGCTCGGGTATGTAGGAGCGCGGATCAAAATAAGGGACGGCAGCGTCGACGTAATTTACTTCTGGCGGGCTTCCAGCTGGCTCGCGCCGACGTCGGGCTATGTGAATGGACAAGAGTGCGAGAGCCACGCGCAAGCCTCCTTTTAAATTGGGCCGCTGTTCCGTCGGACGTTCTTCTTCTTTTCTTGTTTTTTAGAGGCGGCGGCTGAGCTTGCGGGGGGCGCGCGAGATGTGGTTTATATATAGCGCTGATTGACAAACACACCTTGTTGGACGGAGGTTAAAATAGAGCTGGAAGATGATGGAGTGGGTGCTTTTATTGGAAATTGTTGACAAACATATAGTTTATTGGGAGGTCGTTTTGAGTGAATTTTGGGAGGATTATATTTGCAGGAGTAGTGTTGTAAATTATGTTTGCATGCCTGAATGCACTGGTTTACAAAAGTTTTAACAAATATTCCTTTGATTACAATAATGCTGAAAAGTACTGTGAATATGGCATTGTTTTAGTGCATTTAGAGTGACGGGTAAAAGTATTTTAGTAGCTTCTGAAATAACAGAAAGTATTAAATAAAACAATGTAAAAATAAAAATGCGGTAATAGAAAAAAAAAAAAAAAATTCGTGCAGCTACGTTTTTTCGCGTTCCTTGTCAAAATTTGACAAACCCGAAATTCTCCAGTCATTCAAAAGCGCGTAGGAGGACAGTAAAAATATAAATATTTTTAAATTTACACTCAGAAATACGTTAACGAACGTTATTACTATAAATCGCGCAAGAGTAAAATTTGCACCCCATCCATTGAAATGAATAGTCAATCCAAAAAGAAAAATAAAGCAGGCCCTAATTATAATCTAACTACGTTGCCTTAGTAACAATAATAGCGTGAATTAATTAGTCCCAAATTAGAACCTAACTAAAACCTACAAAATTTCAAAAATTCATCCTAAACCACTTAAATTTCCTCCCGCCACTCAACCACGACGAATCCACCCACACACCACCAATAATCAAAAACCACCATACCTCATTCCAGATTTCGAGTCAAACGGCAACGCCACACTCGCGAGCGGCGAGAAGCTGACCCTCATCTGCAGCTCTGACTCTCCCAACGGCAACGTCACCTGGCTGAAGGACGACCGGCCGTTTTACCCCACAGGTCCATCTTCCTCCCGGGTGCGAGTGCAGAAGCAGCGCATACGCTTCAAGCTGATCAAACCCGAGGACACGGGCCTGTATACCTGCTTGGTCGATCAGTTCCGCAGGCGGACTGTCGTGATCATCGTCGAGTCCGTGCAGAACGACGGCTATCATGAGGAGAGCGCGAGCAGCGATGAATTAGGGAAGGTCTTGGGTGCAGTGAGGCCTGATGATGAGACGAACGAGCTGGAGCTCGGTGATACCAAAGGTGGGTAATTGGATTTTTTTTGGGGAGGGGGATTGTTGGGGATTTGGGTGAATGGATTATCGAGTGAATGTTTAAAAAGGGTAGTTCTTTTGTCAAGGCGAGGTTTTAGTTGCTTTAACTGTTACGATTTTATTTGTGTTAAAACTGACTTTGTTAAAAGTTTTTTGAAAATCATCTTTTAAAGAATATTTTATTTTTTATTTTTTATATTAGATTTTATTATTTTTATTAACAGCAAACTATTATAGCTAAAGTAACTACATTAAGTTATTAAAATTGATCAAAATGCAATCATAGGAAAGGTCGTTTACCCTATGCCTTGGATTTTAGTGCGCGTTTCATGCGATTTTGTGGAAGCAGCATTTTGCGGTGGAAAATAAAGAGACTAATATTAGAAATGGGCTCGCGTGAAGCTTTTCCGCGTTACTTTATTTTTAAAAATCTGTTTATTGATGCACGGCCAAACGTCAAGAGACGATCTAGATCATATTTTTTTTCGACTTTCCCTTGTATTTCGTGACCTTAAGCATTAGATAAGTATTCATAAATGTAGTTTAAATATTAAATTAAGTAAACTTAAATATTATTTTATTGTTCGATTTGTGTAAAATATGATATTAGCAAGTTCGGTAGTGCAAGTGTATAATTTCTAAAAATGGATGGCGTCCCAGAACTACCTAAACGGGAAAACCCAAAAAAAGTTGTTCTGTTTATAGCGGTTTATCCCAGGCTTATAAAAACTTGCATATGAATCACAAATTACTCGAATCCTCGCAAATCCATTAAAATATCTTTCTCCGTAAACAAATTGATGGAATGATTTGGGTTTATTTATTACTCATATACTTTTATGATTTTTCTGCACAATTCAATTAAAAAACTGTTCGAAAAAACATAATTAAGGTTTCAAAAATGTTTGAACTAATTTATAATTTTAAAATGTGATTCTCAAGACAAATCTTAATTTCGAACAATCACAAAAATCACCCCATACTATGAAAAAACCCCGCCACAACCTATCACACATCTCTAATTCCACAGAGCTGCCAGAAACGCGCTCCCTGCATCTGGAGCACACGGAGCCGGACAACCAAAACGGCCAGGGCAACGACAGCGTCGCGGCAGGCGAGCGTAATCGCACGATGCCAGAGCAGGCACCAGCCTTCAAGGACGACTTACCGCCCACGGAAGTGAAGCCGGCGGGCAACTCGCTGAGGCTGAGGTGTCCGGCGACTGGCAACCCCCAGCCGAACATCACCTGGCTCAAAAATGGAGAGGAGCCTAAGAGGACTCTGGGTGTTGTTATAACGAATAAGTGGGGTCTGAGGCTGGAGGATACGGTGATACAGGATAGCGGGAATTACACGTGCGTCGTGTGCAACTATCTGGGATGCATCAGCCATACGTTCAAAGTTAATATTATCGGTAAGTGGAGTTGCTTTGTGGGGACTGCTTTTGGTGCGAGGAGATGATGTTGGATGAAAATCGAAAGACCGGATGTGGATGGTTAGATACTTGTGTAATTGTTTTTGGTATAGATGCGTTACAAGCAAATTTGTGGAAATGGATAGTTATAATGGCTGAAAAATGTGAGAAAGGAAAAGATTACAATAATTATAAATTTTAGTGCAAATGGATTTCGATTTTCATCCGGTGACTGCTAGTGCTTTTTATCATATAAATTTAATTTAAAAGCTTACTTTAAAAAATAATTTGATTATTTAATAAAAATATTATCTACGGAATATTTCATTATTTAAAAAGTCAAAAATACTAATGTATGAATTTAAACATCGCGTCTTCGCGAAATTCTTGAAAACTCAAATACGTATACATACATTTATAAAAAACTGAATAATGCAAATTTTCGATAACATAGAGCGATTTCCGCATCCGCCATACATCAACGTGGGCTATCCCAAGAACATAACTGTTAAGAAACATTTTACTGCCAAGTTCGAGTGCCCTATCATTTCGGACCTAGAGCCCTACGTAAAGTGGCTTAGACCCCACGAGCTCATCGACGATGAACATGTGCCGCAGGGCCGCGAGATCGAGGTAGCACGATAAAAACGCTCGCTAAATCCTCAGCAGTTTTAGTTTCAATTTTTTTCTACTTTCATAAAGGATAATGTTATAGATGATAATTTTCAATGACGATTTTTTTGCAGTTTTTCGTATTTTGTATTGTACTCATAACTTGTTTATAACTAAGAAAAACAACATCGTTTAAATATAATTACTCTATATACGTTTAGAAGTTATCCGAAAAGAAAACAAGAAAAAAATTTATTAGCTCCTTACGAAAATAAGAAAAATCTCTGATACTTTGCTGGGGATATACCGCGCGTTTAAAACACGCCTTCACACGAGGCCAAAACACACCTGGCTAACTATACGTCGATGCTGCGTTTCTTCACGCTCGCACGTTTATTTGTATTTTTACGAACACGGCTGCGCGGGTGTAATCGTAAATCTCAGTGTATATACGTGCCCATGGGCTTATTTCGGGGAGCGCGCGACTGGTGCTGGGGCCTGCCACGGCGGACCAAATCTTTTTCTGTGTCCCGTGTTATATACGTTTTATATATATAGGTATCTTTAACGATCTTCCGCGCTCTCGCCCCCTAGCTCTCTTTCTGTGTACATTAATCGAGGCGAATTTGTGGCGACGATAATTCAATTATATGTTACTATTTGACATTGCTTTTATTTCTTTCTTTAATGTACTCTCGAATCAGGCTGCTGCGTCTTGAAGGCACTGCTCTATTTACCAGTTTTAATATCAATAATTCATAAAAATTTTCTTTACATCAATCAGATTTACTATTAAAGACGCATCAGCCTGATATATCTGTAAATAATATATTCTCATTTCAACAAAACAATAAAAAACAACGGTGTTGGGCTCTTTCTCTTTTCTCAATCTAGAAAGCGTACAGGCAAGACCGATCCTAACGAAGGCGCCGGCCAACGTGACTGCTCTGATCGGCAGTAACGTGAATTTCACCTGCGTCGTCCTCTCGGACACGCACAGGCACCTCGAGTGGTATCACGGTTATCACGTGTCCTTCGACACTGTCAACCAGACCAACGATAGCTTGAGGGTTGCGGTTAAGGTGGGGATGCTTTTTCTCATGTGTTTAACTCTTTTTTGTTTGTGTAACTAACGATCGCTTATCTATTTTTGTTAATCTCAATGTTCCATGTGCTTTTTAACTTATTTTTTAATAATTGCTTTTTTCTTGTGATATTACATATGTTAATTCATTCCAATTGTGGTTGTAACTACCTGGTTTTTGTATTAATCTGACTCTCATCCTCTGCATTACTTTGTCGTGTGTACTATAACAGAGTATTTCGTTATAGTTGGACGGAGACATGAATCCCGAAGTATTAGAAATACACAACGTTACGTATAAGGACGAGGGCTGGTACACGTGCATCGCTCAAAATGCTCTAGGCGATACTTTCAGCAGCGCTTACCTACGCGTTGTTGACTGTAAGTATTCACAATTCACCATTAAAACCATTCACAATCCAATCCCTTACTAAAAATCAACCATCTACCCAACAGCCTTCGACGAACAAGTCACACCGTTAACAGCTCGACCCGACCCCGTCCTCGTGAACGTGCTAGCCTCGGTGCTGTTCGTCTTCTTCGCGGTAGGCGTGATCGTGGTGATCTACATCTTCCACCGGCTGAAGCGCGAGAAGATGAAGAAGCTGCTGGCCATCGAGACAGCGCGCGCCGCGGTGGTCACCCAGTGGACGAAGAAGGTCATTGTGGAGAAGCAGAACCTGGTCAATTCGCAGAACGTGCAGGAGTCGCTGCTGCTGCCGGTCGTCAAGATCGAGAAGCAGAAGTCGCACGTCACCTGCGAGGAGAACACCGGCTCGGGTAGTATATCCGAGTACGAGCTGCCGCTCGACAGCGCCTGGGAGCTGCCAAGGGAGCAGCTGACGTTGGGTAATACGCTTGGCGAGGGAGCCTTCGGCAAGGTGGTCAAGGCGACGACGAACTCGGGCAAGCTGGGCGTGTCCACTGTCGTTGCTGTTAAGATGCTCAAAGGTGAGGGGTTTGATAGTTTCTGCTTGAAAAGTAATTGGGTATTATTTGGCGGGGAGTAGTAAGGTACACTATATTCGGAGGAAGTGGAGATGTGTCATATGAATTGAAGTGAAATGAAGCAATATGATTCTTAATTTATTACTTTTTATGAATTAGTAGTTACTGGTTCATATTAATTTAAAAGAGTAGTAAAAACAACATTTTTCTTGTAAAATAAATTTATTCAGAAACTTTCATAGTTACATGTAGTATTATAATTTTGTAAGTATAATACCAATTTTAAATTTCGAATCTTGAGCTTCCACAAGTTTCAAATTAACGCGTTTATTTTTGTAATTCTGCCTGTGCATTTGTAATAATCTTAAAATGTTATCAAGTACTTACATTCAATTTTGACGAATCATGTGATATCAGTATATTCCTTCTGATTGCCCATAAATATAACTTTGATCAATAAAAATGTAAGTCAGAAAATTGTTATTTTAATTTGATTTCTAAATAAAAGCATAAAATTAATAAGAAAACAATGTATTAACCAATTTACTAAAATTATTGTCTGTTGATATTTTCAGAGGGCCACACGGACTCTGAGATGATGGACCTCGTCTCGGAGATGGAAATGATGAAGATAATCGGCAAACACATGAACATCATCAACCTGCTAGGTGCATGCACCCAGGGCGGTCCGCTCTACGTCGTCGTCGAATTCGCACCACACGGCAATCTGCGTGACTTTCTACGTGAACATCGAAGCACACCTGGCTACGAATCGTCCATCGATCAGCAACATCAGCAAGAGATGGGCAAGGAGAAGAAGACCTTAACACAAAAGGATCTCGTATCTTTCGCATACCAGATTGCCAGAGGTATGGAGTATTTGGCCAGTAGGAGGTGTATCCATCGGGATCTCGCTGCAAGGAACGTCCTGGTCAGCGACGAGTACGTCCTTAAGATCGCGGACTTTGGTCTGGCGAGGGATATCCATTGTCATGACTACTACAGAAAGACGACGGATGGGATATTGCCTGTCAAATGGATGGCACCCGAGGCTCTCTTCCGGCGCATCTACACCTCGCAGTCCGACGTGTGAGTATTGACTTTTTAATTTGAAAAAATGTTGATATGTAAGGTATATTAGGCGATGAGTTGTTAATTTATAGGATTATCATTTTAATTTTGAAAAATGGTGATGAGTTATTAATTATTGTGGTATATACTAATTGACAGATACTAAGATGTGTTTATTGTTTCCTCACAGGTGGTCCTTTGGAATACTATTGTGGGAAATCATGACTCTTGGTGGAACTCCGTATCCTTCGGTACCGTCGGTCGAGAAACTGTTCCAACTTCTAAAGTCTGGTTTTAGGATGGAAAAACCTCCATGCTGCTCTATCGATATGTAAGTATTAAAAAATAAATACTTCTAGGTGATTACTTACTTTTTAATATTATAATTAATACATCATTAATATGTTTTATGTTGTTATAGATACGTGTTGATGAGAGAATGTTGGAGCTATCAACCAGAGGAGAGACCAGTATTTAGTGAGTTAGTAGAAGAACTCGATAAGATACTCACGGTGACCGCTAATGAGGTACGTCTAATTTAAAGAACATGATGCAGCAAAAAAGAACGCGTTTTTCAAATGCATACTAACTTTTTTGTTTTATAGGAATACTTAGACCTCGGACTGCCACAACTTGATACTCCACCTTCGAGTCAAGAATCGAGCGATGCAGAAAACGATGACGATGCCGAACAATTTCAGTTCCAGCGAAATCTTTTGTAATTTTACGGTTAAATGAACTACGAAAAAGTAGAACCGCCTTACAGATTACTAATGACAAAAACATCTGCCATAGTTACATAGTCTGAGAAGTATAAAGACATTCTATGGATGCTAGGAGAGCTTTGTTTTGATCTGTTTATGACATCATTTAGATGTTATTGACTTTGTTGCAATTGACTGATATGACAATAAGCCCAGTGTTAAACAGTATTGATTGGTAAAACGTATTATTTTACAACGTATAATTACGATCGAAATACGAACGAAAAAAATTTGTATAAAGCTGCTATGAGCATCTAATGGAACATATAATGAAACCTTATGGTAAATCATAAAATGTTTCATCAGAATTAGCAGCTCGAGAAATAGTGGAATACAGAAACGAGAAATCAATAATGGGCCGTATTAAATAATATATTTCATCTGTTCCACTGTTATAAAAGCTTTAATTCAAAGCAAGATAACTTTGACTAATTATAAGCTAATTAGTCAGCAATAATTATATTTTAAGTTTTCAGCTTGGGATATGAATAAAGTCTCAGGACTGGCTTGTTTGTACATTTTTGTATGAGATGTAGTAAAAAATTTGAGCGGAATGCTAATATTTGAACTAAGACTATATGAAAATATCTACTTGGAACACAGGATAATTGTAAAAATGTTCTATTTAAGTTAAAATTTTATTTGTAAATTTTATATTCTTGATTAAAGTACCATTCTAAAGTAAATATTTTTTTATTATACAAATAAATTATTTAATTAAGCGTACCAAACGTTTACAAAAACAAAAATATGAATAGAAAAACTTGCTAAAAGCAATAAAATTCTGTGGTCCGATTTAGACCATTTTTCATGTTCTGTTGGCAAAAATTGTGTTTTTAACTAGTCAATTAAAAAACACTAATATGTAAAATATACAAACTTCATGTGCCTGCAACTATTAGACTTAGCTCATGTTATCTTCATCTAACAAATCATAATGTTAATATACATTTTTATCAAAATATCATCAAGCGTTTATAAGTACAACGAATTTCTGTATATTCTATAAAAATTTTTAAAGGCTTTTACGAATACGTCATAAAAATAAATATTTAATTAAAAAAATGTAATAAAAGAAATATTTTTTTATAATATATATTTGAAAAAAAAATATTTTTCATCATTAAAAAAGTACATGGCAATAAAAATTATATAAAAATTTATTCGTAAATATGTAAAATATAATAAATCATTGTTGACAATTTATGCAATAATGACAGGTTTTGGCACTATCAACAAAAATGTTTTTAACAATATATTTAAAATAATTACGAAAAATATTAAAACTCAATAACGTAACAACTTTTTTAAGCCAAAAAATTGTAGTTTAAGATTATTTATTTATGTATTGTAAATGATATAGAAAAAATAAGTCCATATATAGATATTTTTTTCTATAAAAAAACTTACAAGCAATATGTGCTGCAACACTTTTCCAAGCAAATTTATTACATTAGTGTAGCAATTGTAAGTATTATTATTGGCTAGGTATTCAATACTATAATATTTAAAATAATCTTAACAACTAGCTTTAAGATTCGTTGGTGTTTCTCTGAATAAATGCTATATTATAGAATGAAAACAATGACGATGTACTCTATGAAATTATAAATACTCTTGAAAAATTAAGCAAAATCTTTAAAAAGGTTAACTATTAAGAAATAACTTGAAAAATTTATAATAAATATAAAAGTTTAAAATATTGCATTATTTTTCAAGAGTATAAAATGATTTATTTAATATTAATAAAAAAATTGTAAATATGCTTGAAGTAAAGATACATTATTCAAGCGTGTAGTTGATAAATCAGCATTTAATTTAATATTCTCTTAGCTGAGTAAGAATCAAATTTGTATAGATTGTGTAATTCACTGGATAAACATATTATGTATTCATCATCATTATTACACTGTAACATGAAATCTAAATTGTTCAGATTAATAAAATTTATATGTATTTAATTATTATAAGATTTGCAATTACTTAATCCATTTTTAAAAATTCTATCAATACTTTCCCAAAATAAAAAAACTCATAATAATCAATTCCTATTTATTCTGTATTATCAACAAGAAAAAAAGTCATTTAAAAATAGATTAACTCTTTAATAAAACTTTTTGTATGATAAAAATCATATTTTTATTGATAAAATAATTTATATCTCTACATTTAACTTATTATTTTATAGGGCTCTATGAGATCCAGACAATACGATGTATATAAATATATTGTAATGAAATCGAAAAACTCTTGTTTTATAAGAGCTTGTCTTAATCTTCAGGCATTTAGTCTTGTATTGTATCGTCTTGTCTTGAAAATCTTCGTTTCTACAGTGCAGCTTATTAAAATACAATTTGGTGTAAAAATATGTGATAAATATGAATATATAAATTTATATTCTACTTCTTGAAAATACTATTTAAATTATGCAAAAATATGTATTATTTTTTGTTTTTCATCTTTGTGATATAGCCAGCAATGCTCAATAATTTTAAAATTGAACATCATCGCCCCTATTTTGATTCTTCTCGGACATTTTAGGCAATTCAATACTTATATGTATGAATTTATAAGTTTTTACATCGGAACAACAGGTAATAAAGAGAGACATAGCAACTGAATAGAGTAAAGATAGTGAAAAGGCAGGAAAAGTTTCGCAACGT
>JAPYZA010008389.1:0-14366 GCA_030522685.1 Eupelmus azureus | reverse complement strand
TATTAAAAAATAGAAACAATATTTTTATCGCATGTTATGTTAATAATTACTTATCACGTTAAAAGTTTTTCTTTCTCACGACTTGCTTTCAGTATTGGCACAACTTATCGTTCGTAGAACTCTAAAATCCTTGCAAAAGTATAAGATTAGTCACAATAATCACGTAAAAGCACAGGATGACGATTCAAATATATACTATAGAAAACTCGATAAGATTATAAAGATTTTTTAAAATAAATAATTAATTGTTAAGCAAAAATATGATCTACGTTTTAAACTGTGATATTAAATAGCAGAAACAAACTTTTTCAATTGGAATGTCATTCTAATGAATACAGACCATTTCAGATGAGTGGCAAAAAAAGCACAAAAGAACTTTAAGTATTTTTTAAATAACACGGATCGTCCAGAAACTCTATTCTCACATTTTTCATTTCATGAATCAGAAACCTTCTGAGAAACGGAACAATTCGCTCACTCTTTTTGAATCGGCCAACCAGCATAGCACTTTTTTTTCACCGAGACGACGAAACATAAAGTGTTTCAAGAACTCTGACCAAGGAAAGAAAATGAACTAAAAAAAAATCACCGCGGCTCAAATATCAGATTAATCAATTTCTCGTCCGCAAGCCTGCCGGCAATAATAAATAAAACAATGATAAAATATGTAACCAGCCCTATCGCCCAGCCACATCAATTTTCTAAGTAAAAGTAAACAGCGTCTCAAGATCGTCGACTTCCTGGTATCAAATACACGACTCCGCTTTCAAAACTCCCCGCGTCCCCCGGACGATTTCAAAAGAATCCCGCAAAAATCCTTCAAACTTGATGATCGCGCACGAAAGCGGCGGCCCCGGCAAAAACGGCAAATCGATAAAATAAAAGGGGCCAACGCTCGATATCGAAGCTACATCTCTCTTCGCTTATATACATTCCCCGGGCCTCCAATCGCTCGGCTAGCCCTCGACGCGCCTGTAAGCGTCTCAAACAAGATCGTAACTAGCGAGGAAAAAATTCACCTTCGCCAGGGCAGCAGCGGCAGCAGACGGAGAAAGAGAGACGAAGCGAGTAATCTCAAACGTAAGGAGCGATCGTCCTTCGAGTCCTGGGCCGTGTATATATACGTGTCCGAGGCGAGAGAGAGAGCGAGGAGAGAAGGAAGACTTTGGTGTGGGCCATTGACGAGGGGGGAAGCGAATCGCTCGGCGAAGGGAGAGACAGAGAGAAAGGAAGGAAGAGAGAGCGAGCCCGGGGAAAGGGGGAGGGGAAAAAGAGAGATAAAGGAAGAAAGAAACCTTAACAAAGTGTAGTTAGGAGGCTCTCTTTCTCTCCGGCGCGCGGTGTGTATAGTGGGGATCTCGCTCGCTCGCTCGCTCGCGCAGTAAACTCTGACGATCGAGCGACGGAACGAGCGTTCTCCACTAGTGCTTTTGAGAGCGATTCGCTTCGAGCGCGCGCGCCGTTGGAGAGGAAAAAAAGGTAACGCCGCTGGTTTCGTAGTAACGGCCGTTGTAATGTTTTACATTGGGAATAGTAAAGTTTAATTGTTGCCGTTTCGATGGAAATCGTTGGCGAAGTGCGCTTTGATGGCTTAGCGGGAAAAGTGCCGGCTCGCTGGAAAAAAGGAGAGAAGGTGAAATTTCCGAAGGCTCGGCGCAGGTGAGAGTGCGAAAGGTTTCGATTTTTACGGGTTGATTGAAATTCGGAAGTGGGATGGATGTGGAAGGCGAGAATGGCAAGTGAAATTTAGTTTTTAAATGAAAAAATCGGTTGGTGCGTTATTAATGGTGTCTCGGTGTATGATACCATTATTAAATTTTTTTTACTTGCAGTTGGCGTTTAAAATTTATAAAAGATTTATAAAATGAATATTACAGTACCTCCGTTATTGTTTGTCAGATAATTTATTTAAAAACTTCGATTTAAACTTTATATAAAAAAAATAGAAACCTATAATTAAAGTTGAAGGCCAAGCAAAGTTTTTCATTCAAAGTTTTTTCTACTTTTATAAATTTAAGTAGTAACAGACGTTCGTGGTCGTGCTATAAGGGACATTTTCAAGAAACTAATATAAAAGTGTAATAATTTATTCTTCGTTTCCATTTCAAAAATGCTTATTAATAATTTATTATTAATAAGCATTTATTATTATACATATTACTTTAATATTCTATTCATAAATTAAAAATGAAATATAAAAACGAAGAAAATACACTCTGAGTATAAAAAAGTAAGAATCGCTATTTTAAAATGAATTTATTTATAGATTCAATTGATTATATACCTACAACTCTTGATAAAGTATCTTTAAAAGAAATCCAAGGCAACAACTCTGATTTAACATTACTGTAATTTATATATTAACTAACGTAAATAATTACTCCTCCGTACTGACACTTTGCATCAGCGTAACAATCACTGAAAATCTCACTCTCTCTCATTAAAAAGAACAGCAAAATCCAATAACTCGCGTCCGCATCATCGAGCTCCTCAAATTTCCACATTCGCCGCGTCAGTCAAGCTCACCGCCGAGCGACTCCAGCTCTGCACCTGTCGATCAATCAAAAGCAATTATAAAGCGTACACGCGCTCGGGCAACTTTCGGTTTCACATCTGCCATCAAAAAGTGAAATGCAATATCACCAAAAAGTCTCTACCTGCATCAACCAAAAACACGAAACCTAATCAAAACCCGCAATTACCCGCACATCCAATCCCCTCGCTCCAAAAATTCAAAACCAACTGTGCTCCATCCTTAAAATCCTCTCTCTCTCTCCCTCCTCGGCAAGCGAAAAAGGGCCGAGAAGACGAGCCTCGTGGTGTGTGCTTCACGCGTTCCTCTCTCCCAACACACACACACACCAGCTCGTTTCTCGATTTAATACGTCGCGCGCGCGCGCGCACACAGTGCGAGTTTCTGTTTCGAGCCCCTCTCTCTCTCTCTCTCAGTTGCACGGCTCTGCGCTGGCGCGTATCCGGCGCGACGAGCGCCGCGCGCTCCGTAAGTATATACAGTGGTGGGGAACCGGCAGCCGGCTGGCTTGCCGAGCGAGCGTACACACCGCGAGCCTCAGAGTTTGCTGCTCCGCCGACGAGAGCGCCTGCAAGTCTATACAGCGCCGCCGCGAGCCGCGAGCGCTCGGCTTCTCCCCCTTGTATACACACACTCTCGGCCGCCTCTGCCTGCCGTGTCGTCGCTCTCTTAACGCGCGTGCCGATGCCGCGGCCGATTTTTTCTCCGCCCGTTCCTCAGTGCGCTCTGCTTTTTTTTCGAGCTAAGGTGAACTGAAGATTATGTTGGTGCTGCCGGCTGGTTATTTATTGTGATATATCATCGTCTGTGAAGTATACATTGTTGTATATACGCAACGACTGTGTGCACTCGTGGCTGTGCGAAAAAGAGAGAGACGGATTTGTGCCGGTCGTGCACTGGCCGTAACAGAAGGCGTCCCTTTTACAAAGTGCTGCGGCGATGTCTGTCCGTCTGTCTGTGTGCGCAGCGCATCGGCCGCGCGCTTGCCAGCTATGCTCGTGAGCGCTCACGTCCCTAAGCTGGATTCCTGGATTATATTTGGTGAGTAGTCGAGGCCAGACTCTAAGCTAGCTGCCTTCCTCGTTCTCCTAGTCTTCGCGCGAGTTTGTCATATTTTACACTTTGTTTTCGTCAGCTTAGAAAAGCGGAGTTTGAGGGGATTGTTATGGTGGAGGGGGGCGAGGTTGGTGTGAGTGGGGATTTGGAGTTTTTGGAAAATCGGTAAGGCAAGCGTTGATCAATATTTTGATTTTGGTGATTAACGGTTTTGAGGGCGAGTACGTGGATTAAATAATAATTCTTAGCGTTAGTTCCGGCAGCCGAAGGTTGTGAGCCTTTGTACATGTTGTCGAGCGTTAAGGTTAACGCTTTGGTTACAACCGCGGGCGCTTTGAGCGTTTCTCGCTCGCGCGAATTAAAATATTACGGTGCTGGAGTTGACGGTGTATTTTATAAATATTGGCAAGGGTATGCGCAAATATTGTAGTTGGTTATCGCGCTGATAAATATTTATTAGATTCGGAAGGTGTTTGAAAAATTGTGATTTGTGTGGTTATGCGCGAAACAAACTTTTTATCTATATTACACAGTGAATTTGGCAATATAGAAAGTTTTACGTCTAACGCGAGTTCGTTGACTTATTTAATATTAGTCCGGCATTAGGAAATTATTTTTACTCGACTAAAAACAGAAGCTCTGTAAAAGATTTATTTCATCTTATAAAATTGACAAATTGTCCCGCGCTCAAGTGTAACTTTAACAGACGTTCATTAATTTAGCGGTCAGATACTTTAACGCACGGTACACGTGTTCCTGGCGTCGGATAAATTCGAACGTTGTAACATACATTATACAACCGCTCATTTGTTTACTCGAAATAAAACTTATAGCCCAAACATCGTTCTCAATCCTTTAAAAAAAAGTATTCGATCCTCCTTCCTCAAATTCGTTAGCAACGCAACACTCAACGACACTGCCAAATAAAAATCACCGCGCGTTAGCGTCAAAATAAATCGCTTCACGGTTTACGTAAATCTGGCCCATTCACAGCGTGAAATCGTCCACTCGATCCGGCGTTTAGTCTCGCCTTTATCCCTCAAAAATCCGGTATCCGCGCGCGCGCTGCCGAGCGCCAGCACAAGGAACACTCCAGAAGAATGCACAAGGGGACTATACTGCCCACATGCACACACACAAAGCCGTGTTTACGATTTAGGCCCTGAATAAGCGCACTTTTTGTCGGCGCATCCGCAGATGAATCGGCTGCGCTCGCGGTATATCTGATACATCCGCTTTTCCTCGGCCTCAAATAGATTTTAGAGAAGCAGCAGCCTCGGCTTTGAACGAGAGAGAGAAAGAGAGGGAGAGACACTGCTGAGTGTGCGAACGAGCGGGAAAAAAAAGAAGCAGCAGAGCTCTGGGGTTACTCGCGCTCGGCGATTCTTAGGAGTATAATTGGAGCGGCGAATCGCGCGCCGAATAGCTGAGATTCGCGCTGTTAGAAACTGACGTAATGCTCGCGGCGCGTACAATGGATAATTTGAATGGATCACCCGCGTTTACGATCCGGCTGAATAGAAGGCGCTGGGGTCCTTTATTTTGCGCTTGCGAAATGTTGATTGCTGCTTAGAATGGAATTCGAGTAGATTTTAGTTAAGGTTCAGAAAGCTTTTTTTTAATTTGTTGTAATCGAAATATTAATTAAAAATGCATAAATTATATTTCGAGTTGTGTAAAAAGTTTGTTCTCTGGATAGCGGTCCAAAAGTTTGTATGTTGATTTTTTTGCCTTTTCCAACGATGACAGCTCGCGTTATTTATTTAGGATCATTGACGAATATGCGCAAGCCTATCCATTCATCATTAACGCGCGGCCAAAGATCATTAATCAACTTCTAAACTAACGAGCTGGGCCAGTGTTCTAAGCGTTTCCCACATGGAGATTTTCATGAATAACATCCTTTATATATACATGTATATGCGTGGCGAAGTGGCGTACACATTTTTATTCATCCGGTTCATAAGTGATGTAACGCGCAAAGATAATGAGAAAATAATTGACTTTGCATAATTCGCGCTATTTTCGCGGGAGGCAAATTTTCCTGCGAGAGAGTGTAAAAATTGAGCTTTTTGAATTTTCTAGTCATTGATTACTGATGTCTATTAAGAGATAAGGATATATTATTCAACAACTTGTTGTCATAAGCTACAATCTGATGATTTTTAGTATCTGGTAAAAGTTGATTCTCAAGTATTTTTAGTGCATTTTCACTTTAATCAACGACGCATTTTTATGATGCAAAGGATATTTTTTATGTTTGCGTAAATCTTTTTGTTAACGGTTAAAATGATTCATGTACTACGTAATGTGAATCATCTATATCGCAGTTGATAAGCTCGACGATGCTAATGGAGGAAGCCATAAATCTCATTAGATATAAAATATGAAAAAGAAAAAAAAATAACAGAAATTAAAAGATCTAGTTAGATTTTTGATCAACATATGTTGTTTGATTCAAATGCTTTTTGATGACTTGAAAGCTACTATCTTCATGACCTAATGAAAAGTAATTAGAGCACTGTTGATATTAATGAAATGCCAATTTGAAGATAACTTTCTCCTCGAGGCAAAGTTAAATTTAAGATTACTGATAATCCGACTGTAACTATATTGTTTCTATGTCTATCCTAGACTGATCAGAACGGAGGCCATTTTTCATAATGGCTTTCTAAAAAACTATGAATTTAATTAAGCAATTCTAGTAATGTTCTTGGCAAGTATTAATGACTGAAACATCAATCCTTTTGGATCAGCTTCTGGAATTCGTTGCGCAAGAATTTTGTACATCGTTTGGAATTATATCAGAAGTGAAATGATCATTATAATTAGTGACCATTAGTAATTTCTATATTAAATCTTGAATTTTAAATAATTATTAGTAAACAGTATTAATTATTAGAGTTTTTTATTTGAACTGAATCTAAAATATTGTTTTTAACTTTATACCGGTAAAGTAGGTTGATGCTTCGTGTAAAGTATTTTACTGACATTTTGACATTTACTTTTCCGTAGCAGATGGAGAATTTCTCTTTAGTATTGCTTTGTTATTTATGTAATAACCATATGTTCGAGTAAAAGTTCTTTGAAGATTTGAAGAATGTAGTAAGTACTAAATTTCAGATAATAATGGGACGTTTTCGAATAAGTTTTCTTCGGTTTAACAGAAGCTAGTGGTTTCTCAGTTGTCTTTAGTTAATCACGTTTTGCTTTTTCCTAATCTTGAAATAAAGGGATGTTGAAAGCTTTAGGACTTGTTTTCTTAATTATCTATTTCTTAGTAAAACAAAAATATTACTAAAAAACGTGAAACTTTAAAAACTTATTAACATTAATAATTTTAAAGCTAAAAACCTTATACACTAAAAAACATGACTACAAACACATTTCCATCATAAACAAAAATATCCGAATTCAAAACAAAAACCAACTCAACTGCATCATAAACCCACATCATAAAAAGAACACTGAACTGCATCACTCCTTAACTCCGGCGTCGTAAACCCATCGAAGCGTCCACTCCCCGGCCTCGGAAAAGCTTTAAACGACGCCTTATCATACAAAACTCAGCCGCAAAAAAGCCCCCCCTAATATGATATCGCGCAACAATACCGCAGCCCATATTAGGCTAACCAAACTAGCCCATACAACAGCTCGCGCGCAAGCGCATCCAGTCTCGCATCCACCTTCATTATTGCCTCTCTCTCCTTCGTCCAACCTACCAGAGACGAGCGCCTCCCCAGGTATAGAAAAAAAAGGAACGGAAAGAAACGAATCGACAAGAGCAAAAGAAAAAGCGGGCGGTACTTAAGTCCCGGCGCGACGTCGTCGTCGCCCCATATAAGCGCAGTCCTTTTCCAGAGGAGCTCGTCGGCCTGGACCACATAATATAATATGCGCGACGCGGCCGATGACTGGCCGAGTTCAACGAATCTCTAGGCGGACTGTGCGCGCGCGCGCTGCATCTGAAAAGCTACGCGAGCGCGGAGAAAGAGAGATAATGAAACGCATCGAACCGGCTTATATAGCTGCGGAGAGCGGATGATGCAAGAGAAAGAGAGAGAGAGAGAGAGAGACTCGTCGATGACCGAGCTCTCTCTCTCTCTCTCTCTCATCGGGCCTTATCTCGTTTTTCTACCTCGTTATATTCTAGCCGAGCGTGGGTGTCCCCCTGCATATACGGCGATTTATTCAGGATACGCGGAAGAATCGTCCGCGCCACAAAGGAGAAATATCGCCGCGAGAGTGTGTGCATGGAGATGAGGCCGAATTAAGCCAGTCCTTTGGGGGATGCGCGCCTGTGTATATATGTATGTATGCGTACAGTTTTAATCGAAAGTGACTCGTAGAGTGGCTTGGAGGTTCGGATGATGATGTTCGTCTCTGGACAGACGGAATAAAGGGCCGCGATTGATTTCGTGACGCGAGGTGAATGCATCGGTGGGAGGATTAAAATGCCGAGGTTTAAATTAGAGGGAAATGGGGAGGATTTAATAGGCAAGAGTTGCTTGGATTTATCTTGATTGGCGTTGGGTTTTTAATTTGGGCTATGGATACTTCGTTGTGATACGACCAATGAACTTTGTACGGTTATTTTTTATGATTGCCTTTTGGTGGGATCTATGAAGGCTTGGAAACAGCTTTTCTAATTCATTCGATTTCTTTTTATAGCTGTCATAAATTAAATTAAATATAAAAGTATCTATGTTGAATTTTATGTTCTTTTTTAATGAAATAAATTAAGATTAATTTTAAAATGTGCTTTTCAGCTTTTTATTTAAATAATATTAGCTTTAAAATTAATTTTAACTATTTTCAGTTGTTTGTAAACTGAAAGAATATTTTACTACAGATTTTTGTACCGGATAATTACATTAATCGATCGATCTTTTACTTAAAAGTAACTTGTTACAAGACAATTAATTAACCATTTTGCAATTCAGCTATACACTTCTTTTAATGTAAAATATAAATAGCATTCTTGGTTATTCATAAATTATTCATTAATAGCAATGTATTTCTTTATTTTTATTAATTCGATATTTAATGATTTAACTTTTTAGTGCAATAATAAAAAGTACACAAACAATTGAAATGGGAAGTTATCAATTTCCCTTATTTATTGAAATAAAGTTTCTAGGTATTACCGTGAGGCAACGAACTAATCAATTTAACACTGGCATATGCAAGCATTGTTCTAGGAAATTATTCATCAAGGAATGATTCAGAAATCCCTAACACGCACGAAACATATTGCTAACTACTAAACCAAAGGTCAAACTATTTAAAAAATTTATCATTCACAATTAAAAAATAGTTTCTATTTTAAAATATCAAAAACCCAATAAAAACTCAAAAATTTTTCAACAAATCTTACATTATCCAATCTTCCACTCAACATCCCCCAACTTTTAAAACCATCCTCAACATACCCACCCCGCACACCACTCAGCTTTCTTTCTCGCCCAAGTCCATCCGCACTCAAACTCCTCGCCTCGGTGTTTCCATCCAGACTGTACGCGTCGCAGCCGAACAATTGTAGACGAGCGCGACGCTTGACGCGTGGGCGTTGGATCATAATCGCGTCTCTCTCCTCGCGTGTGTGTGTGTACCTACGTTTACCGGTATAATGATTTTGAAGAATGGGCAGAGTGATTTTTCAAATCGGCCTCGCGCGCATAATCGGCGCCAGGTATATAGGAAATGGGTGACGTTGAAATTCGATAACGCGTTACGATAGGGTTGAATCGTGGACGGATTGCGTAAGCGGCGCGGTGTAAGCTTTAATGAGAGGTTAATTGTGATAGACAGTTTTGAGTTTCGATTAGCGGCCTACGGTAAATGAGGCGGCCAACGGTATATAACCAGGGGGGGAATTAAGTGCAATGTAATACGTGTTACATTTTGGAGCTGAATGATCATTGTTTCAGACTTGTCGAGTGCTGCTAGACTCGCTGGTTTCACAATAATATCTGCCGGTAAAAATAATGCCTGCGGTTTATTAAACAAAATGCACTCGGCTTTTCTTCGACACACGAGCACGTTCATAGTGCCGCAAATCGAGCGCTAAACATCGACCGAATCATTGCAACACCAGCTTTCAATTCTACGAATCCCATCTTGTAGCCGGGATTTTTCTCCAAAACAACACGATTCCACTAGCCGTCTAACCGCGCGCTCTTTTCCACTTTCCGACCCATCAACCTCAAATCGAATCAAGCCTCCTAAACCCCGTCCCGTTAACCGTTCCAACAACATCCTCGCACGCATCCGACACACACATACACACCAGTCAAAAACGAAAGCACTCGAATTGATTCGCAGCGACGAGTGCCTATGGGCACGCTTCTTCCTCTCCAGCTTTACAATCGACCTGGAGATTCGAGAGTATAGAAAAAGGGCTCACGAGCCAGATGCATCACTCTCAAGCCCAGCTCTCTCTCTCTCGCCCCCTCACGAAATCCTCGGTGTAAATCAGCGTGTTTTCCCTGCGCTCGGCACACGCGAGCCCGTTTACCAGGCGCGGCTTACGGTAAAACCGATGCGCTCTCCCCGCGCGCGCGAAAAAAAAGCCCGAGGGAGGAGGAAAGATCCGCAAGCGGCTCATTACACGTCGTTAATTCGGCACGCGCGAGCGCGAGGCTATGTGCTATCATTGAGCGCCGGCACGTATACGAGGGAATCGCCGCAACAATGACAGCCCTCACGTGACGCGGCGTTAAGAGACGAGCCGCTGCTGCTGCAGCAGCACGTGAGAGACGTGTCTCTTATACGTCCTAGCCGAGATTCTGCTTAGATATCGGCGTATATGGGAGGACGAGAGGGGCCAGGTTGTAACTGTAAAAATGCTTTTTTCCCTGCTGCCGGCTGCCGGAGAGAGAGAGAGACGGGGACGTGTAATTTGGTTATTGTACACGCGACGGAACGAGCTGGGACAATGTAGGAAGAGAGATGGGATGATGGGTGATATGCTGGAGATGCGGAGTTTAATTAAATTTACGCTGTTGTTGGAGATCTCGATGTGAGGTACAAATTAGAAGCTGTGGATATGGTTGATTATTGTAATTATATTTTTGTCTTTATGGTTTTCTGAACGTTTAATGATTGAAACATTGCGTGCGTATGTGGTACTCGGTAGATCCAAGAGACGTAAGTAGCAATCTGCGAGAAACCGAGTCTTATTTCATGTCGGATTTCTACAAAGTTTACTTATTATCGGGAATATATTATTTTCTTCTTCATTGGAAGGTCTCCCATATTTTCTCAATAATTTATGAGTAATTTTTCAGCTAATTCTTAGTTAGTAAGATAAGCTACTTAATACCAACAACCAACTACACATAGATATTCACAAAAATCTATACGCTCCACTAAAAATATAACTTTATCAATCCACTCCTTATAAACCACATCCCTCCTATTTTTACAAAACGAAACAATGCTTCCCCAACAAAGAAAACCCCCAAATCCCCGTTCCACTCCAACCACATCCCGCGTTACCCAACCGCCTCCCACACCTCAAAAATCCACCACCCACCCACGCGAACCCAGCCCAAGCCACTTGAAATCCCCTGCGATTAAGCCCGTAACATCATCCTCCAGCTCCTCTCGGCAACAAGACCAGCCTCTCCTTCTCCCCGGCAACAGATGCTCGCCGCGCCTAATCGCTCCTTCCTCTCCAAGCAGCCAGCCGGTGATTAACCACGTGCACTCAGCAGAAACGGTAGCGACGGCTACCGTACGCCGCGCGCGGCAGCTCGAAAAGAGACGCTCTCGCAGGTCTCGGGATCCTTATAAAGGATCCGTGTTTACTCCGGCGAAAAAGCGCGAGGTCGCGCGAGTTCAGCCGCTTCCCGCGAGAGCCAGTGAAATCGGGATATCGGGACGCGCGCTGGCTTGAGATATATAAGCTCGCTAATAAGAGCCGAGGCCTCACGAGGCGTCGCGTGCCGCGCGCCGGTGCATCGCTTTGCTCCGCGCCTCATCTGGACGTTTTCCATTTTCGAGCCGTGGAGGCGCTCGTTAATGGCGAGGAGGAGAGGATAGTGCCTTTCGTTGGGAGAATGCGGTTCTTTATGACGGGATGCTTGGAGTCGGTGCGCTCAGCTAGTCCGTTTCGACGGTGTTAATGGCTGAGATGGGGGGTTTGTGGGTTATCGCTGGGATATACTTGTTTATATTTAGAGCCGCTGGGAGTTAGTTTCTATTTGTGTGGCGTGCATCTGGTTGAGCCTATTTCATAAATTATAAGTGATGCGCTCGCCGGGCACTAAGTTTCTTGTTTTACAAGAGTGTTTTACTGGATTGGAAGCGTTGTTAAATCTGGTAACTCTGTGGACTATCCCGTATCGCTCGTCTCTAATTCTCGCAACCTATTTTGTTTTTCTTCGATACGGAAATAAAGAAGGTATATCCATCTGAAATCTCCTTTCCACAATTCTCAGCATCCGATAAACCACCGCCGCAAAAAATCGCAGGCATCCAAAGAGAAAACACCATAGCTCTCGATCCCTCGAATCCCCGCAGCCTAATCGATTCCGTCGCGTGAAATTTCTCCACAAAGCGCGCGCATAAAAGTGCGCATATATCAAAAAGGCAGGACGTCCGCAGGTTTTAAATTAGAAACACACGAGACGAGCGAGTCACTAGTATAGTAGTAGTAGGGGAGACTCTCGAGTCGCGTGCCGGACTACCTTGCTCACTCGGCTTTATGAGAGAGAGAGGAGGGACTTTCGTGGAGAAAACGCGCTTTTTTCCCTGAGATAGGCTTGACCATTCGCGACGACGTCGACGCCGACGATTTATTACAGGCTGTTGGGAGGACTCTGCGGGGACTTTCGTTTGAAAAATTTAGAGGATATTATTTGCATGCGAGCCTCTCGCGAGTCGCCTTTTCGGAGAAGCCGGCTGATAGCCGGGGCTTGATAGCAGTAGTGCCATTATTCATGAATGAATTTTCGTTTTACAGTGAAGCAGTGCGGTTCTGACGATGGGAAACGTAACGTAATAAATTTCTAACAATGTTTCGCCGCGAATTCATAAATATTCCATCAACTCTCCCGAAAAATAGAAAATCATATAAAACTAAATAAAATCGGAAAGACACGAAAGTGCAAAGTCACCGGGACGCGCGCGCGCAACTGTCACGCGAGCGGCGGCCTCTACACAAAATCAAATAAATAATTCCAGCTGCTCGCTCTTGCTTAGAGAGGAGCGAGCAAGCCGCGAGCTTGTATCTCCCGACACGCGAAAAAGTCCGCGAATTTTCCATTCGGAAACACGAACACGTCCCCCCCTCCTCTACGGGCGTCGTCTATCTCTCCCGTAAAACACGCGGAGAAACTCTCCCCGTATAAAGACTATATATGTGTATACACCAAAAAACACACTATACAAACACAGCGAGCGAACATCGCGCGAGTAATGCACGCATACAGAGAGGATTCGGCGAGTCATGGGCTATATACGCGCAAGCGCGATTATCTCAGCCGGGGGATCTTTCTCTCTCTTTCTCGTGCATTCATAATGACCTTGGTGAGGCTCTCTCGCCAAGCTGCCCACGCGCTCTCTGCGCCAGTTCCTTCCTCCTTCTTTTTCGACTCCTCCTCCGTCTCTCTCTCTCCCTTTTTTTCTCCTCTGAAAAAGGGGCTCCGCGCGCGAGAGCACACATGCCTACACACATACACATGCACAACCTTGCCCTGTTCTTGTTTTTCGAGGCGCGCAAGCGAGGCCTAAAACGATGCAAAAGGAATGGCGCTGCCGGCGTCGCAGCCGGCGACGACTCCAAAAATACCGTCGCGTGCTTTGAAAACCGAGAGCCAGTCCAGTAACCTGCTCCGTCTCTCTCTCACTCTCGGCGCTCTCGGCGAGAAGCCTGGCACGAAGCTGCACGATCCGCGCCTATGTATTTCTGCGCCAGCTTATAGGACCGGACTGTATAGCCTCGAAATTCTATAGGCCGATTCGCAGCGAGTTCGCGCCGCGCAGCGGGCGAGCCCGCTGGGGGGAAATAATTTGCAGCTTCGGAGAGCCGCGGTTTAATGAAGCTGTGCTCGCGGAGTAATTGCGGTATGCGTGCGAGGTTATTATATTACGGGAGAAATTTTGGGGAGGGTGATTGTTTAGCGATGCGGGATGTGGATGGGAGAGAATCGTTTGAAAGCGTTTTTATTGATTTTTAAGGTTGTTTTGGAAATTTGTCTGGGTGTTGGGCTTTTTTATGATTTTCGATTAATCTTGTATTGGGTTTCGCGGCAATTTTACCCGAGGAGATGGAATTTCATCCGAAATTCCGTAATCTTATTAAAAAAGTGAAATAATTTTTTTTGAATGGAAAAAAGTTATGTTTGAAAACAATAAATTTACGTAAAACCTGTTAAAATTGCAAAAGCCATTGTTCTTATGCGGCATAGTTTAATAAAAATAAAACTATGTAGGTATTGTGAGAACATTCGAATCTTCCTGGTATATTTATGTCAGTTTAAATTCCAAGTTGCCCAATTGTTACCACTGGACGTAGCTAAGTGGTCATTTCAGTGCGAAGTTGCAGATGCGTGTCCTAAATTCACTCGAAATAATCTAGCATGACGACGCATGTCTTGCGCAACAACATTTCTTTTGTACGTAAATAAAACCGATCTTTGCTCATAGAACTTTTTTTCTCCTACAACCTAATTTTGTTTGTAAGAACCAAGTTATTTCGATGTTTTTTAATGGATTTTAGTCTTTAATTATATATAGTTATCATCTTAAAGCTTAAAACATAGCTTCTTAT
>JAPYZA010008386.1:0-17677 GCA_030522685.1 Eupelmus azureus | reverse complement strand
TAAAAAAACAATCCAAAAGTCACCCTCATAATTACCGTCAAATTACACTCGCGAACCCGCCAATAAAACTCCCATCGTCGCTTTAAACCCCCATTAAAGGGCCATTTAACTCGCGGCGCTCTCCTCGCGCAACCCACAATCTCCCCCCTCGCGCGCAAATTAAAAGCCCCCCCCCCCCTCCTTCAAACAAACCCTCCTCCGGCAAAAAAGGGCCAGCTCTCCCTTTTCCCACGCGACATAAACAAAGGATACAGCTCTCCCGCTGTCATTTCCCCTGCGCACACGTGCTCGCTCGCTCACGGCGAAAGTCTCTCTCTCTATCTCCATACCTGGAAAAATCGAGGTCAGCGAACTCGAGCCGGCTGCTGCTGCTCTCCCCCTCCTCCAGCTCGCGATCGAACCCGTTGACCAAAACGCCGCCTCCGGCGCCGCTGCTGACCTCCTCGGCCGCCGGCAGCGTGATCTTCGTCGACGAGTAGCGCACCCCAGCCTCCAGCCAGTCCTGCCTCTGTATCCTGGTGTCCTGCTCCTCCTGGCTGCTGGACGAGAGCCGCGAGCTCGCCGCGTCGTCTATCACCACGACAGTCGCGCACTTATCCGTGCTCCTGGCGATCGTGCCGCTGCTATCTATCACGCTCACCGTCGACTCAGCCTCCTCCTTGAAAGTCACGTTGTGACACTTTTTCCTCTTGCGCTCGCTGCCGCTGCTGCAGCTGCTCTCCGACGTAGTTCTGCCCGCTGGGCTCTCCGGGCCGTCGCACTGCTCCTCGCTCTTACTATTATCCTGCCTGTTGTCATGATCCGCCTCCTCCTCTTTCCTCTTGGACGTATCGTCGATCCTCGCCTCTCTGCCGTTCACAACCTTGATCAGCTGATCCTTGCCCGAGTCCCTGGATACCGGCCTCTTAGCCGGACACGGCTCCTCCTTGCCGTTGAGCTCCGGCCTGGGCCCGGACTCGTAAACAATCGTCCTGCCGGCGCTGGCCTCCTGCTTCTGCTGCTCCTCGAGGCGCCAGGGCCGCTGGTTGGCCGGCGGGGCCGGCGCCTGGCGCGTCGGGCAGGGCGGCCTGGGTGATTTTTTCAGGGCCTCGGCGACGACCTGCCGCGAGGGCCGGGGCGGCACTGGCGGCGGGTGCGCCCGCTGCGTTGCCGCCAGCTGCATGCTCTGAAGTAGAGTCAGCTTTTCGAGGATGGAAAGCCGCCTCGGTGGATGGGATGTTTGTTTGGCTTTTTTAGTCGCGCCGAGCGGAGGATGACTCACGGGTGAAAGTTTGGCTTATCAGCGGGAGATAAGATAGCGGCGGAATCATTGGATCCGCGGCTTTTTAACGGGCTTGTTTATCGCGCTGTGAGCGCAGGTGTGAGCGGCTTTTTCGGATCGATCGATCGGTTAATGTTGGCCGTAATATGAGTGTACGAATGACTGGGGTCAATTTGCCAGCGCGTAGTTCTGCAGCTTTGATGTGGGCATTACGCTCGGCTGCATCGAACCTCTCGGAGTTTATCTCCTTTCTCTTTATAGGCGACCGGCCGGCGCTGTACAATTCGCCCCGCAATTAAAGACGAAATAAAATATTTTTAAGACCGCTCTCCCGGCCTATTCGTCGCTTTACAGTTACAGCCTTCTCGTCGGCGCAAACTTGAACTTTGCCGATCATCTGGTTAACCAACAGTCAATATTCCGCTCATTTCAACACACCACGACGCTTCCACACAATCAGTCGTCAAATCGTCGCAGAAGAAAGTCTATTCCCCTGGCGCTCGCGCGCAAGTACAGCGACCTCCTTAAGCTCGCGGGCGCAATTTAGATGTTTCTCTTTTTTTGTTGGACAAGAGTCGCCGGCAAATTTGGAGGTCGCCGATTTGGATCAATCCTCCGGAGACTTCACGCGATTCGTGCTCGCGCCTGCGAGCGCCTCGTCCTCATGAATCCCAATGAGCCGGGCTCTCCTTTGTTGCGGCTCACTTTCGAGGTCGCCTTGCGATCTCCTTCGCGCGCACGCGTGTGTATATGTGTCTGCCTACTCTCCCGCGGCTGCTTCCGTTTCCACCCACTTTTTTTCTCTCTTTTTTAAGGAGAGAAATTTTCGGTGCGCCGTCTCCCCGGCTCTTTTACGACGCTATTATCCTGCCGTTCGCGCGCCGAAGAAAGGAGCGCAAGCGGAGAGACGCGGGGAACGAGTTTGCCGAATAGGATTTTTCGCCGATGCAAAAGTGCGCGGCGAGCTCTCCTTTTCGCTCTGGATCAAACAAGCGCGTGCATACGCGACTTTAACCGTTCATCTGCCGCAGCTCTCGGCCCGAAAGCTATCCAGTTCCAAAATAATATATTCCTCTCCTATCCTAATCCCCTCGGATCGTTGAAAAAGCCGCTTTTTCCAGGGCAGCCGAGAGTTTCGTCGTCCGTTTCGTAACAGCTCGGCCCGCTCGCTTCTCCACTATCCCAGCGCGCGCCAGCTGGAAATTAATTTCCCCAAGTACACAGAGAGCTCTCTCGCTTCCGCCAGAGAGAGAGAACCGGTCGCGCCACTCTCCCCTGATGCGTGCCTGGATCGATCGTTTTTCGACGAGTTACGCAAAGCTCATCCTTGACTATGCGGCTCTCCTCTCATTACACACTCGCTCTCCGGGAGCAATGACAATTCGCTGAAGCGCTGCCCTCGAGATACACTACAAGCACCTCTCTCTCTCTCTCTCTCTCGATCTGGCGCGAATTCCAGCTGCGGTTTATGATTGCACAGCTCGGCCGCGCGCGAGAGCGAGAATTTTGCGCTCTTTTTCTCTCCGCGGCTGGCTATCGGACACGGCGAGACGCTCGGAGAATGCGCCCCGGCCCGAGGAATCCGTTCATTAGCGCGCGAGAGTCCGCGGCTATTTTTCTAGCGATCGGAGATCCCGCCGAGCGATACGTATACACTTTTGCCCAGTGGAATTCTTTCCTCGGCCGCTGCTTCTTCTTCTGCCTGCTGCTGCCTCTTCGACTTCTCGCGGGCTCGTTGAGCGATGAGGATTCTGTTTACGTAATTCGGCCCGAGTTTTAATCGACTGCGTGAGTAATCGCTCGGAAAGTTAATTATTCCGGCCGACGCACGTTTCCCTCGCCGGGATACTCTCCTGACGTCTCCTGCGGCCGAGAGATCGAAAGTCCCGCTCTCGGGAATAGCGCTTTTTTTACGTACAATAGAGCGGCGAGTCTGTATTGCTCCAATTTCCAATGCGAGCAGCGTCACAATGCCACGACGCCCGTCAATACAGCTCGCAGAGCACTGGTTAAACGAGGAGCCGGCGCGCGCTATGACAGCGATCCGTCCTCGGCTTATTTCGCACGGGCAGCTTCCACAAGAGCTGTTATCAGCGTTCTACATGGACTCACACATGTCGCCGATGAAAATAGCAGAAGAGAGGGACGGAGCTATACAGCAGTCCACGTGCGTGAGGCGGCGGCGCAGCTGACTTCTTCTGCCGGACGCGCGGCTGCCTGCAGCGCTGGGAATCGCGAGGCGCGCATGTCAAGCCGATTTTTTTCCTCTGTCTTATCTCTGTCTCTTTCTTGGAGCAGGTCAGAGAGCGCGCTGTTGTTGTCGATCCGACGTTGCGTAACTGTAGATTTACGCAGAGATTCCGGATCGACAGCGAGAATGGGATCTATGGTCACCTTGAAGGTAGATCGGCCGCCGATATATCCGTGGCGGTCGTTGTCCCAGCTCGCGTATATGTGACTTTAACGGCCCCGGCGCAACGCCAAAGTCGTGCGCTGTTATTACACCTCGGCCGCAGTTAAAATCGCCGTAGCCGCTGTAATTATCTCTTTGTCTCTGGCCTCTCTCGGCGCTCACGTGCGCATAACACTCGCGTTCCCTTTTTTCTTCTTTTATCTCTCGCGATTTTTCCTTTATTTTTTCTTCTCTTCAACCGCGAGACTCTCGGCTATACTTTTTATTGGCCGCTTCCTCCGTCAGCGCGACATGCGCGAGCTGCTCCGTCCTTTTTTCCTCCTCTCCTGCCGCCTCCTCTCGTTCATCCTCCCGGCCTGCTTACTTTTTTACATCTGGCCCCGGCCAACTGCCGGGAAGCACGCGATTTTCGCGCTTTCTACGCTTTCCCGCGAGCTCTCCCAGGTGCCCAGCCGGGCCGATCGCCGAGATCCGCTCCTCTGCCGATCGATCGGCCGAATTCCTCCCTCTTCGCGGCGATCAGAAACCGATCGGCCCGCCGGAGGATCGATCGTCATCGATCACGTCGATCACGGCATTATCGATCCGCTCTCTCCTCGGATCCCTCGCGCCGAGCTCTCCGCTCTCGTCAATATACTCTCCGCTAGCAGAGAGAAACACACCGGCGGCGCCTCTCGCGGAATCCTGACCCAGGCAGAGACAATGCAGCCTGCTGAAAGAGCGCTCGGACGATTCCGTCGGCGATCTCCTCTTGATACACACAGCTCTCTCTCTCTCTGCTCCCCCGCGCGTCGAGGGACTATATATACCAACACGCGCTCTTCTCTCTCCGCACGCACTCGCGCTCTCTTTGTTTGCTATACCAACTCGCGCGTACTCTCCTAGCACTTGTGTATCGCGCACTCGTGTATACACACCCGCGGAACCGTGCACCGAAAGAGTGGACTATATAATCACGCGCGATACCACCGGGTAGAGGCAGCGAGAGGAACACAGAAAATACGCTGGATGAGTATGTATGTATATAGGTAGGTGTATATCTCTCCGGAGAGCGAGAGCTGCGCGCCGAGGGGCGCGCTTCGAACTCACGAGCGAGCTCTCTCGGCTCGGACTAAGCTAGCGCTCGCGCGCGCGCGCTGCCGCAAACATCCTTCGAGAGAGAGAGAGAGGGGCCACGTGATACAGTCGCGCGCAGTCGGACATCACAGGCATCAGGTAGTAGTATAGTAGTTGTATAGTAGTAGTAGTAGCGGCAGCGCTCGCTCTCTCCCTCCTCTCGCTTTCGTGGGTGTACACGCGAGAGAGGCTGTGTATACGTAGAGAGAGAGAGAGAGGGAGCAGAGAGTCGCTCGACGAGTCGAGAGAGACGGAGAACGCAGGGAGAGAGAGAGATGCGGAGCGTAATGAGTCTTTGAACTTGGTTGGGAGAGGGGATTGTGAGGATAAGGATTTTTGGAGGTTTTTCGTTGGGCTGAGGATGGAGATGGGGTTGTCTAAGATGAGAGGAATTTGAGGTTTGTATAGGTGGAGGTGAGACGGAGGTGTAGGGAAATATTGTGAGATTGGTGAGCGATCGATTGGCTTTGGTTGAGGCGAGATGGTTTTGTTTATGTGTAGTTTTGCATTGGGTTACGATGTTTTGTAAGCGTGTTGGACGTTTAAAGCTAGAATTGTTTATCTAGAGATAAGACAGTATAAGACTTTTGATACATTTTAAACCATTTTACACTGTCTAAAGTTATTAAATTATCGTATACTCTAACTGTAATTGTAATAATAATTGTAAATAAAAAACATTTACTAATTTTAGACATTGCCACTTTGGAAGATAAAATAAGTCAAATACTATAAAGTAAATCCTTAGTAAGTTGTATGCTACAATTAAAGCTTTTATATATTTTAAAATCTTTTAAAATATTGTAAAGAGTCAATTAATATATATAAATTTTAAGCTTACTATGTGTTGGTGCACAAACTAGTTGTTTAATAAGATTCAAGGATAATACAGTGTACAGGATAAGAAAACAAAACGAAATAGACAAAGTGCTTAGAAATTGAAACACGAATAGGCGTATGGCAAATCTAATAATAGGGACGGGACGAGAATAAAGAGTCAAAGATGCACGAAGAAGCAGAAGAGAAAGAGAATAATAGATAAAGCATAATGCATGGAGATCGTAGATTAAGAGAGATGAATATAAAGAGGCGTACACACAGCAAGAGCAAGAGAAGCGGAAGCAGAGAAATATGGAGAATCGGACATGAATGAGAAACGAAACAAACGAACGCAAAGATGCATGAAAAATGCAGCGACGAGAATAATAACGCAGCATCAAGGTTTCGCGTACTTTCTAATAATAGACGCACGCAAAGCCAGCATGTTTATACAAACATTCGTTCGATAATATTATTTTATTACGATATATCGATAATTTCACGCTTGCACCTTTTATTTTTTGGTAATAACTGTTATTACGCGAGAGCCAAGATTGGTTGGTTTTGCGTGTGCACCTTTTGAATAGTATACATGGAGAGTTTCGTATAAATTCTTTTAAAATTGCTCAATTCAAATTTTATGGAAATATTTCTCACATTGGAAATTGAAGATATTTACATAAATATTTAAAGCACAATGCGAATTCGTTTCATGGAAATTAATGTTTTATTAATTTAATTCAAACGAACAATACAATGGTAAAATTTAATTGCACATAAGTAGAGGTAAACTTAACGGTCAGGTGTGTTCTTAATATTCAAAAAGCTGTTCTATTGTATTTTGTAAACAGGTACATTATCAGCTAGCGGAAAAATACGAACGAAAGTGGCTACAGACTGACAGCTTCAGCTCGAGACAAGCGAGATCCCATTAGTTATTCATTAGTATAGGTGTCATCATTCATTTGCTTCTTTCATTCGTGATATACAACTACCTATTTCGTGTTGTGAAAAAATGATCAAAAACTGATCGAATGTAATTATAATGTAATTTAAATATTTAGAATTTTTAGCACTACTAAAAAGAGAACGTCTGCTTTTAGGTATTGAAATATCAGCATATATAATTATTAATTCACAAAATTGTGGTGAAAAAACAGGAAACTGTGAAAAAAAGGAAATTGTAATGACAGCAACAACAAACTTTTTAGAAACTTATTTCTCCTGTTTTATTTAATACTCAAAATGCTTTATTTTTAGGAAACTTGATTTCTAAAATTAATACAATAATAAAACAAGTTTCCTATAAGCAAATATCATTGTAACATTCTCTAAAAAAACCATAGTTAATATCTAAGATTTTTACTGCCACCGTAAAGAAATAAATTATTTCTGAAAAAGTTACTCCTATAAAATAAAGGTTTACGTTACGCAACGATCTATTCAGTCAGTAAAACGCACTTGCATAAGCCAGTAGCATATTTCCTTAATATTTTTTAATCATAACTTTATGCCACCTATTTATCAAACACATTCTTCCCAAAGAAAAACAATTTCCAATACACAATCCTCCACAAAACCCTACCAAAACCTCCACCCGCAACTACAAACTTTCCTCAATCTCCAACCTTCAAACTCACTCTCAAAATAGAAGCCACGACGATCTCGCAAATCGCGCTCCAAGCCGTACACTCGCAAACCGAAAGGCAGCCGGTCGCAGAAAAAAAAGCCATAAATCAAACCTATAGAAGAGAAACAACACAGCCCATCAAAATTATCCCATAACAACGAGCTTTCGAAAGTGATCCTCTTCAGAACCGCCTCTCGATCTACATACACGTACACGAAGAGAGAGCCTCCGACATCCATATTACACCTTCCGCCGTTCGTCTAACGCCTCGTTCTTTCTATATCGCGCTTGACCGCGCAGCATTACTTAACAATCGCGCGGCAAGTTTCGCGCTTTTGTCCCGACGTGACGCCAGGCTCGAAAACAAAAAGGAACAAGCTGAACCGCCGTCACGTTTGGCTCGTTTTGCTACGAGCTGTTAGACAGCGAGTCTGTAGTACACTACGGTCGTTGGACTTTTTTTGGCTCTTGCTCGCTGGTTTTCGGAGGTGTGTTTCGGCTTCTTTTCTTTTTCTTTCTCGGTTGCCGCGCGCTGCTTTTTCGGCCAGTCGCGAATTGCCGGTGTTAAGTGCGCGAGGATTGGGTTATCGGTTTTGCTGAAGAGTTTTTTCGGTGGGTTAATGTTATTTTCGGATGTAAGAATGTGGGATGATTGGATTGTAACATGTGGCATTAAAAAATTAGCGTCTTAAAGTTCAAATATTCCTAAAATTTATTAAGTAAGAAGCACTTCGTGAGCCTGCCTTACTTTTATTTTTTATACTATGACGATAAAAGTACTGCAACAGCCCAGTCTTTGTTGAATTATTAAATAACACACGGAGGTTTACTGTTTACTCCCCAGGGTAGTATAGTAACATGTTTTGCCTCCTCCTGCTTTTTGAATTCTCGAGGACATACTCAGTTTTTCTAGAAGGACTGCAAAATTCCGGAGGCTCTCGTCGTTCTTGTTGTTAATTATTCTTCTAATAAATCTATTGTCTAAATTCTTCAATACTAGGTTAGAGGAACGGCATTTCCAGAAAAAGCAGTTTACTTGTATAGTTGTCAATCGCTCATGACATAACAAAGACCCATAAATTTCAAATAAAGAAAGCAATAATTCTACTATATACACGCAGATTTTAAAACATTTTTAAAAATTGATTCTAGAAAATACACCACTGTTATGTGTAATAGGTGGGACTTGGGAACATCATACAGAAAAAAAGAAATAATCGAGTGCGTGATGTTTGTGGCGATTGGCTAAATGCATCAGATGATTGATATCATGGCCTATCGGAATTTTGGAATTCTATATGAGAATACACAGCTTTTATTGATTGTCCTCTTTTTTTTACAGATTGTACATACAATAACATGATTTAATTTATGATTACTCTAGAAATTGTTAAAATTTCAATTTGTCTTACAGGGCGCAACGATCAAAATAATTGCTACTTTGTACGCGCACAGAACAACAAAATTTCGCATGCCTTAACAGGTGATAACGCAAAAAAATTAAGCATTAATTGAACTCGTTAACGCAACGTGTAATGAAAACTCAAGTCCGTAAATTACACACCGTAAAAGCAGAGAGCATGCATCGATTAAAATAAATTATGATTTCCGTGAGAAAATTCGCTCCGCACGACTGGCTCGACACTGCGCACATTCCCCAGCGCTCAAAAAGATAAATAAATTAGCCATAAACAAGCCCGCCGACAAAGTTCAAAAACAATGAAGAACCCCGCGCAGTCACATTCATATAGCTCGATAGCTCGCCCAGACAACCACCTACCTGGATCGGACAAAGAACACGAGGGATATATCCTTGCGAGAGCTAGCTACCATAAGTGCGCCTCCCAACGTAAACAGGCTGCCCACGGCGTAATTAATTTGTTCGAAAAGCGAGAAAGTTATATCACGCGAATAAATCAGCGCGGCTGTTCCTGCATTTAACGCGCTTACTCACACACACACACATGCAACGGGCGAAACGTAATCGCGCGGGTAATTGATAATTCATTCAGAAATCGTGACTCCATATTCCACACTGCCGCGCGTGTGTCTACATCCACGAACGCCCAGCGCGCGCACAAAGCCCACACACACACACGATCGTTCATAAACGATGAATAACTACGACGATCCTCGGCTATCATAAATATCGGTCGCATTCACACGAGTCTGTCGATCTTTCTCCCTGCGAGATTTCCTGGCGCGCTGCGGAGGTTCTTTCGAGGCTAGATATCGAGCGCACGACGAAATTCACACAATGGAAAATCGCGCGAGATCTCGGCGCTGCCTGAGTGAGCTCTGTCAACGCCGATCTCCGCGAGTGTGTTATATATGTACGAAAAGTCGACGCTGTGTATATGTGCCTTTTTGCGCAAGCTGAACCCTTCGAGAGGCGCGCTTTTTTTTAGGATTGCGCAAGGAGCTGTACGTGGAGCTGTGCGTTCTGGCGAGATTTGGATCGCTGGGATTACGGTAGCTTTTGAGTTTTGCGTTATGCTTCGCGAAGTCGAACTGTTTTGGAGATTGCGCTGTGGGAAGCGTTTGGTTTAAGTAGTGGGATATTCGAGCGAAGTGTTTGGTTATTGTAATATAGGAGAGAATTCGCTGTGCTGCTGATGTTGGCGTCGTTGAAATAGTTCTGGGTCGTGCACTGATTAGAAAAGCTATGCGTGATAAACATTAATTAAGGTTAAACTATCCGTGCCCCAGCGTTTAGTAGTGATAAAAGTCAATTGACACTTTTCCGAGATTTATTTCGGATGCCAGTGGGTATATAACGACTCGTAAAAAGTGTTTTTATGTAATAGTGACACGACATTTTGAAGCATTATTTATTTGTAGATTTGATACGACAGCCGCAATCGGTCTCTGTTTTATGTAAAGATACTTAAACGTCTGATCAAGCTTTCGATAAACGCATATGAATGCGGACTTCTTACGAGCGCTTACAATCTGGCTTAATGCGTTTGAAAGTTTGTAACCCGATTACAAAGTCTGCGACATTAGTAAATTGCGCTTGCGTCATTTAAGCGAGCTTTTACTTCCGAAGTTTTATACGATATTTATGCAAAGCAGCAGAAGTGCCTCTACCAACTTGAACTCGTTTAATGAAACCGATATAATAAGGACTTCGTATACATACTTATAAAAGCTCGAGGATAATCCCCATAAATAATACTGATAAACTCATTAACTTTATTGATAATAAGCCTATACCCACTTATAAATATTAATAGTATATTTACCACTAAACTTCAATGACGTATTCGATTTCCGCAGCCAATACTCGTATAGCTTCGCGTTCGCCTGTAAAGATACGCCAATTTCGTAAAAGCCTCCATTCATACGCTAAAGATTTATTCGAATGGTCTACGTCTTTATTTTCGTGCGTGCATGTAAATTACATGACTGCTGATAAATGCACGTATCGCCTTAGCCGAAGAAAAAAAAAATGATGAATTTCAATGAGTATAGTATACCCCAGGCGAAAAGCCCAGGCGAACCTTAAATGCGCGTTATACAACGGAAAATCCGAGAAACTCGTGAAAAAGAGAACGAGCCGGAATATTCAAAGCCCATTACCAAATGACTGGCAAAAATAGCGAAAAAGTAACATTTTCTAAAATAGAAAATCCATTTCGTAAGTAGGACAACCGCGAGCAAAACGCTCGCCTAACAGCTAGCCCGTGTGGGTGTATAGCCTTCCTTAAAAAAAGAAAAACACCACTTGTGCATACACCTTTCGAACCCTGAGAAGACTGTCATTGTCGCATTTACACGACGTCTAGCAGAAAGCATTCTGAAAAACCGGAAGAGACCTAAGCACGCGTCAGTCAAGTTTCCTCGCGCTTTATGAAAGACTCGAGCTGCCACGAAGAGAGCCGTTTGCGTGGGTGCTTGCATATAAACATCGCAAGGGTAAACCTGAACTCTGGCGATGTAGAAGCGTGGGTTAAAGTATCCGCACCTGACGCGATCGAAGCGGAATCGTTCGAAAATCGAATGTTAATCCGGCGCGGGAAAAAGTCGTTTGAAGCGCGCGAGAGCAAGGAGTGTGTGTGTGAGCGCGGGCAAAAGATTCTGTATAGCGGAGCGCGGCTAACGGAGTGTAAAGTGAAAACTTCATCGATTTTCCGAACGAGGTTGCGGGTATAAGCTCATGCATATTGATTAATAAAAAGGATCGGTTTTATTTTATCCGGGCGCGCATCGAAATTAATATTCCGGCGTGTATATAGATATATAAGGTTGTTACGCTGCGGCAGATATTCTTTTAATTTTATGCCCGAAGTAATGACAGGTAAAAGTAAGCCGCGGCGAAAAGTCAGGTATAGGAAGCGTAACTTCAAAACCGTTATTTTACATCTTTTATAAAGCGCGGCTGCTTACTGTGTGCCTCTCGTCGGTATACAAATGATCCGATTTCTTTCCGATGAAATAAATTCGATTTCTAATAGTTGCACCAATGAGATTATGCATTATTTATGGGATGTTTGCGGGTTATGATCACAAGGCATTAATAGAGGAAACTTTAATAGTTATCGAAACACAATTCGCGTGCTTGCAAAATTACAAAAGCATGAATATGGAACGTCTGACCGGATCCATCCGCAATCTACTGCAGTAAACTTCAATTATTATACCTAACTAAACTCACTTAAAATTAAAACTCTCCACCTCCCGCAATAAAACTTCTATATCTACAATCCCAGCAGCGCGAATCGCGAAACCCAGCCAAGACCTCACCCAACACTCGAAAATCCCAAAACCGAAATCTCAAAAATCACCCGGTTCAACGAACCCCACCACAATCCCAACAATCCCACCGTTCCCCCCACCCACACCTCACCTCCCACACATACCGAATATCACTCACGGTCAAAAGTCAAACCGCTCGCTTACTCCTCTAATTTACCCTATCCAGCCCGCGCCCTGCTCTCAACTCTCTCTCTCTCCTCCACACAGACATCTAGAGTTGCGCAAGCCTCGGCAGAGAAAAAGAGCGTTGCATTTTAACGATTGCCACGCGCACGGCCGTTTTGCACACGCGGCCCCCCCGCGCGCGCTCTACGGAGTTCACCGGAGAGTGAACGTCGAGCGAGCGTTGAAAATCGCGAGTTCGGCCGCCTTTCGCGCTTAGCTCGAGACTCTCTCGCCGGTATGTGTTGAAAAAGCGCGGCTTTTGTTTATTCATGTGAGTCTCGGCTCGCGCGGAGAGTTCGGGATGGTTAATGTATTATCGCGCGCCTTTTTCGTTTGTATGGTAATGGTATGAGAGGGGGGATAGTATAAGGAGGAAGTTAGAGGTATTTTGAACTCGCCGAAGGGAAATGGAAAAAAAGGCGAGGTTGGGCGGATTCTTTAGGATACGCGGAGAGGATGAATTAAGACGAAATTATGGCGCTTTTTTTCCCGGGGAAGGAAAAACGTTATTACGCGTGATTACGAGCTGCGCGGAGGAAGTGTGTCGTTAGGGCTTAAGTAGAATGAGTCGGGTTCGGCAAGGCGTGCATGTAAATGCGCACTGTTAAAGTACGCGAATCGAGATTTAATGTTACTTTATCTCGGATATAATTTTGAGTTATTAAGCCTGGATTTTATAAGGCGAGAATTACCCGCGCAGATATTATTACACGTCAAACTCGATGGAGTTGATAAAGTCTCTTACGTAAATTTCCACATAAACTTTCAAAACCGAAAAGCTACTTTGACCATCCAACTCCAAGCTCTCATCGAGCAAAAACCCAATAACGCCGGGCAAAAATTAGATCTCCTCCCGTCGCCGCGAAACCATCCGTTCCATTCTCATTGCAAAATCCCGCTCCCAAAACGTCCCCCTATAACAGCGCTCGTGCCATATTTCCATCCATCTCGGCGAACTCCGCTCACCTATATAACACACTAACTCCGCTGCGCGCGCAAAAAAGTGTCAATTCGAAAGGTACGTACACGCGAGATTTTTCCTCGTCTCTCTCTCTCTCGCCTTTCGAAAACACACATATCCATAATACACAGACACAGCCAAGCGCGCGACTAGACTGGCACGCGCTCGACGATGATTGAGCCGACTGCAGATTGCCTTTGACAACTGCCTCTCTCTTACCGGCGCGAATTATTGTCCGGAGATTTCCTTTGTTGCCCGGCGGACAATAAATTTCGAGCTTTCCTCCGAGCCGCTTCTACCCTTTCCTCTCTTCCTCCCGGCGTGTCCGTTACAAAGCCAGCCGGAGCAGCGATTTCGAATGGCTAAACGTGCTCCTAATTATGAGATAATGGCCGCAAGAGTGTCCCGCGAATGAGCCGGCTTGCGTAAGCGCAGCCCGGCGAGTTTAAGCGTATTTGTGTGTTGCGCTGGTCAGCCGATGCTTATTGGGTGTAATGATGAATGGCCGGCACGCGCCTCTCAGAGCGCGCGCTGAGATTGTTTATCGCTGAAACGATTTCGAGATGATTAGTTGGCGGAGGAGAGAAGAAGAGAGGTTTGTGGAACAATGGGCTTTTTTGGTGGGAGAGCGGTGGTGGTGGTTTAGGGGGTATTATACTGATTAAAGGTGTAATGTAATTAGAGCGGGGTGTTATTAGAAAGCGCTTTCGCAATAGCCGGTAGCTTTTAAATGCGCCGGGGCTCGTTTGGATTTGGAAAAATGCTTTAAAAATGAAGTTCTTAGCTGGCTAGTGTGTCATTATGGTGTTTTGCGCTATATTCCGCGAAATATAATAGAGCGCTTTTTTTTGGATTATTTAAAAGTTCGGGACCGGACGCCGGCTGAACGTGAAATTTAGGTGGGTGCACCTACGCGGCAAAGTCAGCTCCGAAAATTGGCGTTTGCATATATATGTATATAAGCCTACGATATTCCGTCCGAGGTAAAAGTTGACTAACACGTTATAAACAACAAAGTTATTATTTAGAAAATTCCGCGCGCACTTGTGCAATTTCTCGTTCTTATATACATTCATTTGTAACTGGCCTCTAATGGCGCTCATATTTCTATTTCTGAAGTGCATTTAGTGCGCGCCTAGTGCCAGGTAAAATTCTTTGAAGCTTAATTATGACTTATTTATTAATGAGAAGTGGAGAACAGTCCCGGCGTACTCGAGATACGAGAAGATAAAAGCGCCTTGCCAGCTGTAAAAATGTGTAAATAAGATTTAATTATATCAAAGTCTCCGATAAATTTTATCCTTTCGAATTCTGCTTATATCTCAGCCGATATATTTAATTAACCGAGACTGGACGACATTTTTAACAAATGTCATTTGCCTTTATCAACAAAAGGTCCATTTCAACTATCACTAAAAATTGATAAGCTACAGAACTTTATTCTCTATATATAAACCCTCGAGCGATTGTATAATTTACCCATACATCTAAATGTCCATACGCCTAAGACAAGCCGTTCCAGTGCACAGGTGCGTATACAAAACCGTAATCCCAGAGAACGCTACCTTTCCATACAGCTCATGTAATACGACCAAACGTCTTCGAGTCTCATGATTGATTCGAAATTTTCCGTGAACACGTGTAAAATCTACACGCTTCGGAGCGCCAGTGCATTACAAGCGCGAGTTTAGTCTCGAAAAAAAAAAACGATAACCGTAACTTATGTAACCCCCCCCCCCTCCAGCGTCTTTAGCTAGCTCTCGCGCCGCACTTATCCAATAGCCATTAATAACTCGCATTTGAAAGTGGTCATACCTCTTTCACGCGTGTATGTATATACGCGCGCAATTCAAATTACCTGTTACAGTGCGCTCGTAATAGGTCACGTTACAGTGTATGTACACACAAAGGCTGCTGAGGCAGCGAGATATAGAAGTCGGCCGCGCGGCGACTGCGCGGTTGTAAGAGTTTCAACGCGGATAGAATGTTTTTGTTTTTGTTTAGGGGGGTGGAGGTTAATTAGAAACAATTTTCGGGTTGCACCTGCGTAATTAGGTTTTGTTTTTTGTTTTTGAACGACAAGCGCCGGAAAATAGTTTAATTTCGGGTGGGATGGATATTGCAGTTAAGGAGTTTTTTCAAAGTTACGAAATAGTTTTTGAACTCGCAGTTGAAAAGTGTGTCAGTAAAGTTTGTCCACTTAGAATTTCTTTTCAACTGAATTTTGCTTAAAAGCAAAAGGTAAAATAAAAGCAATTTTTGTTTGGTTAACTGTTTTTAAGTACAATTTATTAATATAATACTGTTAACAAGTTTTACCAATTACTTTGATCATTATGATAAAACAACAAAATAAAAAACGGCAAATAAGCGTAAAATGAAGAATTTTTAACTACGTTAATATCATACGCAAACATTTCATTATCTCAAAAAAAAATAAACTCCACCATCCATCACAAAAAAAAATAATAATCAACCTCATCATCTCCGAGACAAGCCCTGCAGCATCGCCGCGATCACCCAAACAGTTCGTTGAACCCTCACCCACGCGGTTATCTCTGCCCATCAGCTCGATAGAGCGGCTGCACTTACCGCTGCTCGCTGAAGTCTCTCCTCTATCTACTGCTGACAGCGGACTATATGCAGCTGGCTGGCGTATATCGGCTGCTTCCAAAGGCGGCTCGCTGGGGGGTGAGGCGGCTGAGCTATTCCTTGAACTTCCACTCCTGACGGCACATAGGACACAGCAGGCTCGTCTGCTGCGAGTTCAGCCACTTCATGATGCAGTGGATGTGGAAGCAGTGCGAGCACTGGCCCCAGACTGCAACGAGAACGAGGAGAGTGTCATTTTCTGGAAGGCCTACTACTGCCACTCGCGAGCGTTCGATTTTGTTATCGGAGCCGATTGTTTCTTTTCAAAAGCGGAGAGCGACCTAACCTCTTCTCGACTTGTTACAGAGTGTCCAACCGGCGCGAAAAATATTTTCTTCAACGCTCGCGGGGTTCTCGTCTTTTATACATCGGCCTACATTGTTTAAAACACACACGCTCGGACGAGAAAAAAAGCAGATCGAAGCACTCGCGCTCACCTAACCTTGAACAGCGCGGACGTTTCTCCCCGAGAGAGACAATCCAGCAGCGCATAGGCCACAATCGTCGGCTCGTAATCAGCCGGCTAGATCCTTCGCTCCGGCTTTAAAAAAGCCACACTACTAACCTAGAGCCGCAGCCACACTCCGATTCAAATCCACTCTCCTGCTGAGCTCCCACAATCCACGCGCTCTTCAAAACTACCCATAGGCACAAGCAGCACTGTTTAAACCCTCGCTCTATTTTCCGCGATCTCGACACTAATTACCCGCGGCCTGTCACCGTGCGCGCGCGCGTTTCTTTTATGTATATAATCAGCAGCAACGAACTTAAGACACTGGGAGAGAGGCGCGCCTCCGGCTTTTCGCACACGCCGCTCGCGTGTGGTGGATGTAGAAGCCGAGCAGGCGCGAAGGGTGAGGCCAAAACAATCCACGCGCCGATCGATATAGCCTGCGCACCCTCGGCCCCAATATATATATATACACGTGTGTGTATGTATATATATACAAGCCGGGGAGCGCATTGCGCAGATGCGGCCCGCATCGGATACCGCGTGTGCCGGCTCTTTGTGTGTATGTGTATGTATATAGCAGCTGGCCGAATTTTGTGTTGAGCTCGTGTTGGCTTGTGTATATATACACGCGGAGGTTTTGATGGATAAGCGCCGGTGAGAGCGAGGAAAGTGATATGAAGGTTGCGTTGTCGGTCCGTTGGGAAAACGCAGGAGATGTGGGACGCGCGCCAGCGCCTGCGGAGTGTAATGAGATTGATTTTAAATAGGCGGCCGATAAAAGAACGTTTAATTGATATGCTTTTTTTATGTTTCTATATAGGGGATTGTAGAGCTGGTGGCTTTGGTTGGTGGTGTATAAACGATGTTGAGTGGGAGACAATGGAAAGATTAGAATTTTGTTGTGTTAATCGGTGCAAGCTTTTACTTGAATTACAAAACAATAAAGTAACTGGAGTCAAGGTAGAAGCTTGTAAATAAAACGCGATACTTTATGAATTAGATAGGCAATTCACATGTTTATGAGCATGTGAAAGATAATATTGAAAAGCCCTGTAATTATAGAGTATAATTTTTTTTTTCAATTTCATGCGTATGAAAAAGAGTAAACGATGTTAAAAGGAGTTGCGAACGAGTCCTAAATAATTCATGAAATTAAGAGCTTGTTAAAAAATTGCGCGATAGTAGTTATCACGATAAACTAAGCATAAAAATTGTTATGAAATTCCGTGAGGTAAAACTTTACTGATTTAGGATCTTTTTTATTAAAGAGGATGTAGTTTGATAAAAATTGCTTTGTGACGTACGTATATGCACACAACAAAGTTTGGCAAGACTAAGTGGGCGTAATCAATTTGATTTTCTTGTTTCGTAACGTTTTTCTCATATCCCATTATTTATTTTTTCAAATTTAAAAAGGTGGCAAAAATATTAGAAGCAATTGGAATTCT